>JAGFPH010005926.1:40486-61187 GCA_018207615.1 Philaenus spumarius
TAATAGACGTAGTCCTAATGAAGCCTTGTATGTTGTATTAACATGTATTTGATAATTGTTTACTAACATAAAGCAAAAAGATTGTTGGTGATTTAGGTTAGAAATAAATTCGGTTCCATGTCGACAACATGAATTTAAAGGTATGCTTCATATATTAAGTATTACAAATTAAGTTTATTTTCTTCAATAAGGCAATTATTTATTTCTTCTTAGGTTATTAGGTACTGTAATTTAATTTAACTAAATATTTCAAGAAACACATTTAATATTCTATTTGAAATATTATTTTAGAATAATTTCAATAATTTAAAAAATATAACTTAGCTTATTGAACTTTTAAACTAAAATAATTTTTATTTTTTATGACTTAAAAACCAACTTACTTGTATCGAACCAACCACTACCATTAGCCATAATAACATTTAATTCCTTTCATTTGTCGTTTTATTTGAATTACTGTTTGGAGAAATTAATTGTACTAATTAATTAAGTTATAGGCTATATATAAATAGGTATATATATGTATATCAGTATATATATATGTTCATTGTGAAAAACAGTCCAGATGGTAATGAGTACATACGTATATATATTATTATATTAAAATGTATTGTATTTTAAGTTTCAAAACTCTTGGTACATAGCCCCATTATTTCAGTTGGCTTATGCCATTGAAGAAACAACTTCTTCAATGCTTATGCTTACAACAATAATTGTCTTTTCTCCATTCACGACTGAAGAAGCCGATCAGCTGATTTCCACTTTCTATTTAATTATAGGCTTCTAAAAAAATATAGAAAACATTTATTTTTACTTTTATTTTTATTTTACACATGTGTAGTCCTATTATTAACTATAAAGTAGAAACCAATATAAGACGTATTTCGTATTTATTTGCTTTACAAATGTATTCCTACAAAATAATACTACGCCATGTGCTATAAGGTTCTGTAAATCATTAATGTAGGAAGCTAACAAAGTTTCCCATATTTTCTAATTTTTCTATTCATTTTAATTTATTCAAATGATATTAAAAGTATTCAAACGGCCAAATAAAAACCGTTAAAACGCTCACCGATGTACTATACACTCGAAGTTACGATGAGTCACGGTAACTAGAACAAGACGGTATGTGTCACGCGCAGGTCGTTGGTGGCTATGACGTCACTGACACCGAAGCGCTGGCATCTCTACAGCGATTCGGTTTCGACAGTGACAAGCTTCTTAAAAACATCACCCTACACGACTATTGGGTGAACGGAAAATATACAATCTTTCATGGGATTACATATACACTCTAGGGAATCTTGAGGTGCAATTTTTTTATAGTAAAACCTTTTTTATCGACAGTTAATTCATAGTTCATTATAAAAAGATGTATTTGCATATACAAAAATTTAAGGAAACATTTTGTTGATTTGTTTGAAATTAATAGTATGAATGACCTAAACCCAATTAATAAACCTAAAATGGAAATATTCAAGGTCAAATATTAAGTGATAACAATAGCATAACAAATAGTAAATACAACAAAACAGGTACTGTATGTACCTGTAATCGGCTGTTTCCATTTCCGTGTTAGGCTACGAATAATCATGACCTGGACATTCACATGTGGGCCTCTAAACTTGTCTTCAATACGATCATAACAGATGTCTGAATTAACTTTCATTTCGTCAAAACTGATGACAACATCCTTATGAAAATCTTCATATATTATAGCTTGCCCTTTAAGTATATTCATACTAATGTCTAAAAATCTAGGAGGGGTTGAAAATTGAGAAAGCCGCCAGCCGCCTTGCTATGATTGTCTCGCTTGGGAGGGGATATTTTAATGTTTCCCTTAGATATGATAATCCTTTTTTAGAGATGCATCTGATAGTTACTGCTTTTGCTACATCATCAGCCGACCAGTTTGTACATTTCCCCTTTAATACATATTGCTGCTGACATACGGTAAATATTTTTCATATTTTTATAATGATTGTTCGAGTTTTGATATAAGTACACTAGCATTGTTCAGTTTATTTACAGGTAATTTATTTTCTTTTTTAAAATTATTGTCGTTTTCATGTAAAAGAGCCTCTACCGTAGATAAATCACCAGATATAGGTCGTGTTAAATTTAAATTGGAAGAATTAGCTTCCTGATCATCAGGCGTGTTTTGAATATTTATTTACACTGTCTGCTGAATCATGTAGCAAAGATTTAATAATATTTTTAGATTCACGATTTTCGGCTCGTTGAGATAATGTGGGGGGGGGGGGGGTTGTGGTATTTTTTGTGTTGGAACTGTCTTGGGTTTTAAAATGTGTTTTTTAGGTAGGTTTGTTTAATAGTTCACTTTTTAAGTCTCTTTCAAAATCTGTCGTTAAAAAATGCTCAGAACAAATCCGCGCTGTAAGTGAATTAAAATGATCTTTCCTTTTAAAAAAGTATACCCATTGTTTGTGTAGTTTATCTTTAGGAAATTCCGAACCTCTTTGCGTGATCCGTATGATTGGTGCAACCGGCAACTGCACAACCAGTTATAAAACACTTAAATATACACACACTTAAACTTAAAATATTATATAAACTGTTTAGAAGAAAACTATACTACACATCACGCACACATTTGTGTAAAAATTACACATAATGAACCCAGCAAATCTTTGTTTGCGTAAATAGTTAGTGCAAGTCAATCTGCTTCTGCTAGGCGGGAAGCATGTGACGGTGTCAGTGACGTCATCTGAGCTCAGAGTTACTGCGCAGCTGTCTCGTGACATATACCGTGTAGTTCTAGTTACCGTGCGATGAGTAAACATCCTATGGCTAGTAGTTCTGAGTAATTGCAGGTGGCAGCATATGTCAACGTTCCCCGAAGACCACGCCAACACAATATCAAATATTTAAGACTCTTCTTTACCTTGAAGAAAACTTCCGAGTGTACAGTATGATTTCAATGCAAAAGGCCTGACTCAAGCCACAAAATAGTTGAAACATGCATTCGTAATACCGTGTTTCGGATTCTATTTATACATTAATAATCTGGGAAACTACTTTAAGTTATAAAGAAGGCTTTATATTTTTTACGTGTTACCTTAAAATATGGAAATTATTGCTTAAAACTTCCAAAAAATGCGTTAAAAATTATCGATTTTTACTCATTTAAACTGTTGATTAAAAGGAGTTGCCGACGATTTCTTTCAATTATGAGGTATAAGACAAAAGCACAAACCCTTTAAGAACAATTTAAGATGTTTCACAACTTTTTAGGTTGAAAAACGGCGTCCGAAACACGGTAATACGAAGTGCATATTTTTGCTGTTTTACGCAAGGTATAGAAGACCCTTCAAGCAGAAGACCGTTAAAACACTCGACGATTCACACTATACTCGCACATTAGGCTCATAAGAACAGATACTACCCTTTGATCTTAGCCAAGAGGCTGAAAAGCAATACTATTATAAGGCACTTTGAGTAACCAGTTAAAACATTTCTAATCTGTAATAGCGCCAAGTCTATATCAATTGTAATTTTTTAAACCGGTCGCAGTAAGCACGTTACTACCTAAAATTTAAAACGGAAGCACGCCCTTACTTGTCTATATATACTATGTATCGCCTATTCCCTCTCCACACTCTGACTTGCGTCTACGAAAAAGTTCGTGATGCGAGATTTCAGAAACATAGTCAAGCGAAAGTGCCAAACGGGCCAATATAAGTTATCACTTTTAAAATATATAAAACACTAGCTGACCCGTACGGCATTGCCCGTGGTGGTTGGTATTTCCAGCCTTTTTAACGTAATTGTATTCTATTTAAGCGTTCAGTCAGTGAGTGGTATTTGGCTTTTATATATATAGATCTTAAATAATAAAAGCACTATTATCATAATAATAAAAGATCTGAAATTATGATTTTAGTAACTTTGATCCCCCCAAACCCCTCCTAAAGTTTCGAATTTTTTCAAACCCTTTCTTAGCGAGCGCCTATGGCCCTAGAGGAAGCTACATATAAAATTTCATTTCAATCCGTTCGGTAGTTTTTGAGAAATTGTGATGAGTGAGTCAGTCAGTGAGTGAGTGAGTGGTATTTCGGTTTTATGTATATAGATTTATTTGTTAGCTTGCCCAGTCAACTAATTTTGTTTGTTTGATTAGTTCAGTCAATGAATGATTATAGAGTGTTGGAAGGGGGCAGAATTTTTGACTTCAGGGATGGGTTTGGTGTCTTCATTAGGTAAATATTCTAGAAATCCCCAACTCTAAGAGGTAAACGAAATGCAGTGGCTTCCGGAAGATTTTTTACTTTTTATGAGGTTTTTGCTTATAGTTTGAAATTTTGACACCGACAAAATATAGTTTAGAGAGTTTTGTCGGAGGCAGCATTTCAGTCTGACTGTTCGGCCAACAACTTCCCATTTTTCTCCTCTGAACCAGGTATTCCTACACCCCACATATCTGAAGGCAGTACCGTTTCCATCCACAGCTTTATCTGATATTTCACACGAAGGGGTATTTCGTGGCCCCCTAAGTTGTCCTTATGAGTGTTGAAATGGTCTGGCTTGATAAAGGCAACTGATTTTGTGAAGGATCAGTAACTGAACTCATCCGAGGATGACACCATATCATCTGAGGATGCGATTATTTTCAGTTCTTTCAACCTCAGATGGTGTCGACGAAGGGCCGGTATACACCTCAGGTGCTTCTTTTATAGATCTGTCCTTTTTGTATGGTTTGGGAAACTTAACTTTGCTTCTCCTAAAACTAAGGAGGTGGTATCACAGCCTGTGAAATCATTCAGAAACAGATGAGCCTCTGACCCACCTTTTCAAAAGCAGTATGAGGGACCACGAGGCTGGAAAGATAGAACTTGTGTTGAAACAATAACATTTACTGTTACCTTCGTGATTTTTGTTAAGGTTTATTTTATAATGAAGCATTACAATAATTTACAGCAACAAATTCATAAAAACATGCCAAATTAATGCAATAATATGTTCCTACTGATTTTAAGCATTAAACCTATTTTTCATAAAAAAATATATTGAAATCCATCATTTCAGCTATGCACATTTTATTTGCACATAGAGTTATATAAATATATACATATATATAATTTTGAAGTCAATTTTATCCTTTATACTTGATTCGGTTGTAGTTTGTATAATAATATTTTAAATTGACAATATAACCAAGGAAAATAAAATGTATGACGTGTGTTTAGTACCTGATGACATGTTTCCTAATGCTACTGTTGAGCAGCGCTAGTGTCGCTGCAAGAGCTCTCAGATCTATTGGGGTATTTCCTACCTTAGGTTTTCCACTTCCTGTCTCCCCGGATTACTACAGTCGCAGCTATTATCCTTGGACTATACCTAGAACTGGCTATACTACCTACAGACAAGAACCTCTGGTGGAAGGTAAATGTTTATTATTAAAACACAAAGCCTATTTCACACTCTCATGGATACCCTGAATGGTAATTGGCTTACTCGGTAAGCTCGGTATTGTAAATTCGCTCTTTCTCAAATCTACTGATCGTTTAGGGTTTTCGCATGCAGTTATTCCAGTTCTGTTTTAACATGGAGTGCGATCGCATTATAGCACATATGTTTCTGTAATATAACAATAATATATTTCACTAGAGGGCTAAGCAGTTATAATTCTATACTATGATATTTTCACGGAAATGACAACTGATTAGGACAGAGGCATTTGGATCAGGGTGGGTGGTGGGGGGTACATTCTGACACATACACAGCAGGACCAGAGTTTTTGTAAGAATGACAGGATTTAAAAAATACAATACACAGAGCACAGAGGTATTATTGAAAGTATTTTACATTTTTTATAAGCAATTTTGTAGATTTCGAGAACTCTCTTAGTTCAGGGATTGTCAGAGGGATTGCCATTCAGTAATTGCTAAAGAGTAGCCTAATTATTACCGTATTCTGAAACAAGATCAAATTATCTTTCAACTAACTACTACCTAAGATCGGGAGTAATAAATGAGTACCGATCATGGTCCCAAGACAGGGCCGTAGATAAGCTTTTTATTTGGGGTGGGCTGATTCTGATTGATAGTAAACCCCACCGGAGTGGGAGGGGTACAGAATACCCCCAATCAAGAATGGGGTCCTCCCTCGGAAAATGTTTGCAATTTTAGGTATTATATAAAGTCGACTTTTTAGCACACTCTCATGAAAGAAGCATACATATTTTTAAGCGGTGTTACTAGCTTCAAGTAGCCTAATTGAATTCAAAAAAATATAATCTATATATTATATTATATTATAAAATCCAAATACCACTCACTCACTGACTCATGTCGAAGTCTCAAAAACTAACGAACGGATTGCAATGAAATTTGTTATGTAGCTTCCCCTAGTGCCGTGGGTGCTCGCTAAGAAAGGTTTTAAAAAAATTTGAAATCTTAAGGGGGGTTTGGGGGGGGGATCAAAGTTACTAAATCACGATTTCTCTAAAACTACTGAACGGATTGTAATGCAATTTGGTATGTAGCTTCCTCTAGAGCCCTAGGTGCTCGCTAAGAAAGATTTTCAAAACATTTCGAAATTTTAGAGGTGGTTTGGGGGGGGGGGGGGTCAAAGTTACTAAAAAAAACCATTGAGCGGTTTGGAATGAAATTTGGTATGTAGCTACCTCTAGGGCCCTATATGCTAGCTAAGTAAAGTTTTACAAAAATTCTAAATTTTAGTGGGGTTTGGGGGTCAAATTTACTAAAAATTCCCATAAGAAATACATAGTGTAATATATTTATTGATATATTTTTTTGGTTAATATACATTTAACTTTGATTTGTCTATCCGTGCAAAGCCGGATTGGGCAAGGTAGTACAATATAAATGTCTAAAAGCAGTCAGTGTATTTGTTTTTTCAAAGTGTACATAACTTTTCTTGACCAAAACTTCTGGTGATAAATAAAATTCAGGTGGTATAGTAATTACAATAACTGTATTCTACTAATTTTACTAGAACACAACTACTAACAACAATACAACTACTGAATTTAGTGGAATGTTACGAAACGTATGGTGAATGTAGGATAACATGGCGGATTTATTATTGTAGGTTTGAAGACGTTACACTTTTGTAAATACCGTCATATTACAAAATTACACTACAGTGTAAGTTATTTGTAATGTATATCTATATCAATGCAATTTTATAATCCTAATTAAAAAAAAATTGTTGTATCAGGAAATTTCGGGGTGGGCTACAGCCTGGTAAGCCCATGCCCTGGCTACGTGCCTGTCCCAAGAACACGATTTGGTGGAGCTATTAAAACTTATATATATAATATATATATGTAATATACATATATACTAGCTGAATACCCGTGCTTCGCTACAGGGAATTTGTTTGTTGCATACCATGATTCATAATTAATTGTTATATTTTTCTCTCATTTTCTTTCATGTATTATTTCATGAAATTGAATTATAACATATATATTCAGCTAGTTTGGTATTTATTGTTCAATGGATACCTGTCAACCGTCTTCGTCACGGTATGTGTGCTAAATAAATTAAATCAATAAAAAAATAAAAAATTCAGAGTGTAGAGCATCTTCTTTTTCAACCTCTAAATTTACAGACTGGTAAATCACAGTCTTAGCTGGATGTTTGTAGACCACCCAGATACGTCTTTAATATGCGAATGCGAAGATCGGGATAGTTTTAATTAGCTTACGTCTAAAATATTTTCTTAAATTTAATAAGTGCCAAATTTCAGCTCTCTAGCTTTAAGGAAAGAATACTAATTCATATTTATTGTTTTTAGGGTTGGTATTACATTTTCAACCGTTAGCAGCACGTAACAAAATGTAAAACTGGTTTATTTTTTATATGTATCTTGCAAGAAATATTTACAAAATTTCAGCTCTCTAGCTTTAAGGAAAGTAAAAAAAAATATATTTATTTTTTTTAGGGGATGTTATCACATTTTCATCCCTAGCAGCACGTAACGAATTGTAACCCTGGTTTACTTTTTATATGTATCGAGTAAGAAATATATGTACAAAATTTCAGCTCTCTAGTTTTAAGGAAAGAATGAATATTAATATTTATTAACCTCATTTAATTTTCATACGTGTTTTGTAAGAAATAAATGTAATCAATTTCAGCTTTAAGGTAAGTAAACAAACAACATATATTGTTTTAGGGGATGTTTCAACCCTTAAAGGCCAAATTTTTTTAAATCCTATCTTAGTGCTCCTCAAGCGCCTGTGAGCAATATGTGTTCCAAATATGTTCCTTTTCGGTATTAAATTAATATTTATAGCTATATAAGGGATGTACTAAATGTTCACCCCTTAGCAGAAGGTGATAAAATGTAAAACAGGTTTATTTTTTTATATGTATCTTGTAAGAAATACATGTAAAAATTTCAGCTTTCTAGCTTTAAGGAAAGTATAACAAACAATGTTTATTGTTTTAGGGGGTTTTCAACCCTTAAAGGCCAAATATTTTAAAATCGTTTCTTAGTTCACCTCTAGCCCCTATTGAGCAATATGTGTACCAAATTTCATGTTCGTAGGCGGTATTCAATTAATATTTATAATTTTAGGGGTTGTTACTACATTTTCACCCCCTTAGCATAATGTGACAAAATTTAAAAGTGATTTACTTTTTATATCTGTCGTGTAAGAAATAAATGTACAAAATTTTACTTTTCTAGCTTTAAGGAAATTCTAACACAAAATACTTATTTTTTAAGGGTTGTTTCAACTCTTAAAGGCCAAATATTTTAAAATCCGTACTTAGTGGGCCTTTAGCTCCTAAGAAAAATATGTCTGCCAAATTTCACGTTCCTAGGAGATAGGGTTTTTGAGATATATAACAAACAATATTTGATTGTTTTAGGGGTTGTTTCAACCCTTTCAGGCCAAATATTTAAAAATATTTTCTTAGTTCCCCTCATGCCCCTATGATAAATACGTGTACCAAATTTCACGTTCCTAGGAGGTAAGGTTTTTGAGATATATAACAAACAATATTTATTGTTTTAGGGGTTGATTCAACCCTTTTAGACCAAATATTTTAAAATCCTTTCTTAGAGCGCCTCTAATGCCTATGAGCAATTTGTTTACACAATTTCAAGTTCCTCGGTTATATGTTTTTTGAGAAACTGTGATCAGTCAATCAATCAATGAGTGATATTTTGGCTTTTATAAGTATAGAAGATATAGGCCTACACACACGTTGGTTGTCTAACTCGGACGAGTTCGTTAACAAAAAAAATCCAACAACCGGAAGAAAGTTTTAGACCTGTATAGAACTGTATATTAGAAAACTGTAGGAAACTGGTACAAACTGGGGGAGCTTATATATTTTATTGTATTGTATAAAACTAAATGTAATAAATATATAGAGGTTATTTCCAGCTTAACCTATCTGCACATTCGTTTGTAGTCATAATATGAGGGTGGTTGGAAAAAATTGTTGGTGGAAAATACTTTTTGTACTGGTATAAACGGAAGAATGTTTTAAATGGAAAAATAACATTTTTCAAACGGGTTATTGACCTAAACATACTTTTAAAATATTTGCAAATTTCAGTATTTCTCCCACCAACTTAAACCATGCCCTTTAGGCATACACTGCGTAGGTATAAGTTTTTTTTCAGAATTTTTACTTGCCAGTTGAAAATACAAGTATTTATTAATATAATGTTTTTTTTTTGTTTTCAGTAGACTTGCCTTATATCAGCCATCCTTACTTCAGAGTTCGTCCTGTGTATTGAAAATCAGGATAAACAGTTCACTATTTTGGAAAAATCATGACCACTGATCTTAAATATTTTCTTACATATTATAACCTGTTTGTCTTGAGATAGTAATAAATGATTTTTTTAAATGCAAATACTGTACTAATATTTGTTAATAAAAACTTATGAACTAGTTGGTTCAGCTTTCGGTTCCTAGATGTATGTCAATTGATTAATGACTCTTCTCGGTTTTCCGAATCACCTCCATCTATTTAGTTATCCTTCTTATCTCATTTATCTTAAAAACTACTTCTTCGATTTTGATCCAAGTGCTTGTCTAATTGTTACCAATTCTTCGCAGAAAATGTTAAAATTCATTACGTGTACTACAAAAACACTTAGTAAAACACAATACAACACTTTATAAAAGTATCCAGCGACTCATCGATAGTTAGTTTTTTTTAAACCAAACGAAAGTGAACACGTGGTCGTAAACGTTCATTATATTCAAAAGTAAATAAAAAAATTAAAAAAGTTTTGTATAAAGGCTATAATAACTACGGAATTAGAAATCGTGAACTCCTGTAGGCCTACAACCATGAAAACAACGGTTGTAATTAACTACAGAATTAGAAATCGTGAACTTCTGTACAACCAGGAAAATAACGATTATAGTAAACTAAAGAATTAGAAATTGTGATTTTCTGTACATCCAGGAATACAAATATTATAATAAACTCAGAAATTATAAATAATTATGAACTTCTCTACAATCTTAGAAATAACGATTTTTATAACTTAAATACAAATAAACGGTACCAGAAATTGACACATACTTTCTCACAAACATATTTAAATTATTAACACGTTCACTGCTAAGGACGCACATGTGAACTTGACACTGAACACTATGAGAAGTGGTTGACGCACAGTGCATTGCACGCCAACCCCCGTATTGGGAGTATTTTCAATACACAGTTCATTGCGTGCTCCGCACGCCAACCCCCGTTTGTTAACCCGACCGTGACTTCATAATTGTATTAAAGTAGGACATGGGATAGTAAATTAAAGTAGAGAGTAAATAATAAATATTATTATTATTATTTATTATTACCTAAAGTGAAAACTATTCGATCGATTTCGAACAAATTTGCACCAAACACGTCAATTACGCCTGTATAGATGCACGAAAAAAGTTTTGAAAAATATTGAAAAACAACCCCCTTTATGGCCAAAAAACCCCCAAAAATCAGTTATTATTATTATTAGCTAAACGAGAATTTTTAGAAAGATGCGGTTTTTTGTATATGGTAGTGTATATTAAAGGCTACAAATAACCCAAATTTTATCAAAATCGTTAGAGCCGTTTTTTTTTTATAAAATAATAATAACTGATTTTTATGGGTTTTTTGCCAAAAGGGGGTTGTTTTTCAAAATTGTTCAAAACCATTTTTCGTACATCTATACAGGCTTATTTGACATGTCTGGTGCAAATTTGTTTGAAATCGATAGATTAGTTTTCGCTCTAGCTTTGTTGTATACATACAGACAGACATTTTGTAAAAACCACTTCTCAACATCGATTTTTTTTGCGATCACTATACTTTTACTATAGTACAGCGAGAAAGTAAAAATAACGTTAGGAGATTTTTTTGGAGGAAAATGGATTTACGATTCATTAATACATACATTATTTGAAAATGCTCTTGAAGATATTCGTGTATTATCACTAATACTAAAGTTGTAATCGTATATAATAAATCAGTGAACGAAATCAACTTGAGAATGGTGTAAGTATGATATTGCATTAGTAAGAAACTCGAACGCGTCTAGAATATCGCTTGGCAATTCTGTAGGCCTACTTAGGGGTTTCACTAATGACTGTCTTATTTTGGATTTTCACTAAATTAATACAGTAGTTATTTTTTCTGAAAACTTCAACTGAAAAGTAGGTTTTTGTTTTGTTATAAACCAACATCTTTAAGAAAAGTAAACCCTTATTCCTTAATTTATAATGTTCGGTATTTTTTTAGACGAGTGTAATCATAATATGTGTTTAAAGGCATTTCAGTTTTTATTTTATTATTCAATGTGCACTAACTGCATAGATAATATTTTTCATTTAGTATACAGTATCTACTGACAAATTACACCATGTTAAACATGTATTGCAATCTACGCCTTCTCGATCCAATTTGCATTTCGGTCACGATATCGTGCAAGCATTGGTTGGGCCTAATAAAAGGACTAACCTTGAGCTTGATCTTGATCCGGGAAGTGTTTCGTCATAATATCCAATTCAATTTGTCAAGTTCCGAATAAGTTTTGAAAATCAACGATCATATCGATAGGATGATTATGCTCGCGAGATGTATCGTTTGAGGGTGATACAATAAAATAAGCGAGCAGAAAGAAGATAAAATAACCAAAACCAAGGGTTAGCTTTTATTGAGGCTCTGCTGCTCCTTTATATTGGATCTATTTCAAGTCAAATTAAAGTTGAGGGTAATTTTAAAAGAATTGGCAATGCATACAAATCGTATGAGTAGGGTATGTTAGTCATAACTAAACTAGCAGCCTTAGGCTGGGGCCACGCGGTCCGGTTTGTCGGGTCCCGATATTCGGCTTTAAATTGTCGCGTTCAAACAGTCCGTCGTAAACGCACATCCCGATTTCCAACGGATGGTGCTGCTGCCGCACTGCAGGATCCCGAGAAACGGGAAGGTGATACAAAACACGTGCATTTTCTAGTGTGCGTTCAGACAGTCCTGTTATTCGGGTGCGTTGCATTGCTTCTTGTTGTATTTTGTCAACACCAAAATGTTTGATCCATATCAAACTAATAGAACTAATAGAAAATGTACATGGAAACCCACCAAATTCATGTACATGTTTTTAGACATTCCTAATGACAGCGATTGTGATAATGATTGTTAAAAAAATATAAATTGACTGAGATTATAAATATATTGGTAATTTAAAATTATACTGAACATATAGTCAGTAAAAATCTATTTTCTCTAAAAATATATATTCGATTTAGATGAAATTTGATATATGTATAAACAATATAATATTTAGAAATACAATATAAAATTCATTATTTTAATTGTAGCCATACCCCATTGCTATTATATATAATATTATTATTTATACTTGCCTTAGCAATCCTTTTACAAGTCTTTATATCGTTTACAGATGTTTCACCTTTTCATTTTCAGGCATCATTAGAACGAATACACAAAAACACGTCTCACAATTACACTATTATAAACAGAGATTAATATGATATTTAACACAAAAATAAGTAACACAAAATAGATAGACATTAAGTGTGATATGATAGACTTGATGACAGTCGCATACTGTGACTTAAATAAATTTAACAAGTGTTTTAAATGTTTTACCAAGTGTCGTTTTGTGATTTTATTTATTATGTTTTTATTTATTTATGTGTTAAATACAAATTAATCACTGTTTATAACTGTAATTTTGTTAGAAGTGTTTTTTTGTGTATTCGTTCTGATGATGCCTAAAAATGAAAAGGTGAAACAGCTGTAAACGATATAATGACTTCTAAAAGGATTGCTAAGGAAAGTATAAATAATAATATGACAATATAAAACATTGAAAGCACTACTATAACATTTAAATAAACATGCCAGTAACTTTACTCTACTGCTATCAACAAAGTTTCCACCCAACCTAAATGCAAGATTGCGCATAGTCTACAATGGCTTAGGTTAAGTATTGCAATGCATAATGATTTTGAATCAAATAATTAATAACAATTTTCAAAAATATAAACTAAAAATTAAAAATAGATTTTTAACCTACAATTGTCGATGTACATTTTCAAAAATTTAAATATAGTAATTATAAACCAATCCAAAAGTGTTCCATAGCTTTTCTGTAAAGAAAGGTTCAAAGAATTCATATGTGCCAGTAAAAAATTGATTAATTATATTACAAAGTTATTAGCTCAAGAAAAAAAAAGTGATCAAGTAACGAAATAAAAAAGTTCAACTTTAGGCCTACATAAAAATTAGTAAACATTTTTTGTAATTTTTTGAAAATGTATAAAAGTTTTGTAATTTAGTTCTAAATAGAACTATATAAAAATATATATCAATTTTAAATTCTTATTTTGAAAATACAAGTTTTTATGTTCCTGCTAAATGTAAAGTCTTGAACTGATAATATTATAGGCAGTGTCCTAAGGGCGGGAGTGCGTTTTGCCGGGACCGTGTGTCCGTAACAACTTGATCCCAATTTTTGGGATCCCGAGAACCCGAACCGTGTGGCCCCAGCCTTAAGGGGGTGCAAAGTTCATTCATTGAACCTAGTGAGGAGAATGGCAGCATGAAATTTCAGTAGTAAGACGTTCTTTGCTTAAAATCACTTACGTACTTACAAATAGCGGTATCATTTTAAATTTTAGCCATGTGTACACAACAGTAAACTTTACAGGCAACAACAGTCATTGCTACCTCTTTTCAAAGAATTAAACTCAAAACTATAATAGTATCTAAAGGGTTTATGCAGTATCTAAGAACATGTTATAAGACAGCTGATTACTACTCATCGTGCTATTGGTTACGTCGCCCGCCCACTGACTAATAATAAACAGTCTCAGTTAACCTCAAATATTTTAGGTTTATACACTTTGTTGAAGCGTTTTATAATAATACCAAAAAATAAAGATTTACTAGTTAACCGCCCGTGCTCCGCTACGGGAATAATTTCAGCAATAAAAAGACATAAGTAAGATATGCTGTTTATATTTGTATTTTCTTTAGGGGCTGTTTTATTTTTGTACATAAAATACAACTGATAGTTGGCCTGTATAAATATTAAGTTTCATATTAATACCAGTTTCATTCTATAAATATTGTAGGAAGTGCGCAATGCTGATAACCTAATAGCTACTTATAAATCGCAGATGTTAATTGTTCATGTATATCCATACATTCGTTGTTTGTGATTTATCCTGTAATAAAAACAAACAAAAATATCGAAAAAAGTATTATTTTATTTTTCATATAGTAAAAAATTATAAAATTTCTTAGTAATTTTTACATTATAACAAATTAATGCATAAATCTACCAGATTATTGGAAATATCTCTTAATTATATTTTTGTATTTTAATATGAAAATAGATTAAACGCTTCATTTCAATTTTACAAAAGTCCTTTGTATACTATATTTTTGGTATAGACATTTTGCTATTCCTCTGGCATATGCAGCTTCTACAAAAGAGCTGTACCTTACGCTGTAGAATGTGAGCAAGTCCTCAAAACATGTTGGCCCACGAGCATGCAGCAGATTAAGGCGAAGATGGTATAGCTCGGGTTGTTTTGGATTGACAGTGTATAACCTCGTTATTGTTTTTTGTGCTCCCTGTTTTCTCCGTTCCCAAGTTTTATTTCTCATTTCCCAAATATAGTTTTGAGGAATTTCAATGTACAGGAGATTTCGTGCATTTGTATCAGTTTTATTGAGATCAAGAAAGGATTGTAATTTAGTTTTCTTTGAATCAGCAATAACACCATTTTCTTCTCCCTCTTTAAAAATTACTGTCTGTTGGTCAGGTAAGTGTATATCTAGACGAATCACTGAGTGAGTTTGAAAAAAACATTTCGTATTCAAATATACGCCAAGCTGCTTCAGTTGAACCAACATAACGGCCGTTAAGGTAAGAATCAATCTCATCATTAACCAGAACACTGCTGTTTTGTTTTGAGAATTTTAGTGTTGGCAAATCATATTCCTTGTACACATACTTGTATATGTATTTAATGCTTTTAACCGTTGTGCAGACGTTCATATGACAGTTGAACTTAATTAGAATGTATGGGTTATATGGAACTATATACCTATTGTCTATAGTATGTCCACGAACGTCGACAGTAATGCCGTTATCGCGGCGTTTATATTCAGGATAACCATTTACATTGTCTCTAGTGCTGTTGTTGAAAGCTTTTGGGAACTGTTTTGAACACTTTCCCTCAATCATGCATGGGGAGTTTAGGTTTAGTGAGCCACATGGCCCATGTACCATGCGATTTTGCACCAATCTGTAAAGAGGTGGCTGCTCATTTTGGTCAGGAATTTTAGCAGAAACAAATTTGTCAATATCTGCAATATTTTGAATTTTATCATCATTGTCAAGTGTCAATAAAATATTAGCATGGGGTAAGCCACGTTTCTGAAATTCAATAGTATATATCAATGCTGCTATTCTTCCAAATACGTGTTTTTTTGTGAGGAACATAATACGTTCTTTAAGGTTACAGTGAAACACACGCACAACCAAATCTGGTCTGTAATGAGCAGCTTCTCCTGGTGCAAGATTTTTACGATTTCAGATCACCGTGGATTACACGTCATTGTTATAAATAATGATGGCTTTCCAAATTTTTGGACAATAGCAATAGAATCTAGATAATTTTGATGCATATTGTTAAAATGTTTGTATGCTTCCCACTCATTAGCAACTTTCTGCACAACTTGCAAACGGATTTCCCTATGATTGTTCTGTTGGCCGTAGAGAAGGAATGATATTGATCGGAACAAACAGTTTCCGTCCCCTACTATGGGTATTATTTCACGTTCCATACTCAAACCTTAGCTCAATTATTAACACTTTCCTTCAGATCACTTCGCAGGAACACTAACACATTATTCGATTATTTAGTTACAAAAAAGAGAAAACTATATACATACAGTAAATTAAAATATACGAAGTTCAAACTTATACACCAAAACATACAAATAATGTTCAAATACATTTATAAATAATACCTTGTGTTATAAAAGTTAAGAAATATACTTTTCCTTGTTCAGAATAGTGTGTTTATTAACAGGAACTCCTAGATTAATAATTACATACTGAAAGTTAGGTTATAAAAATAATAACACATTTCTCACAGCTGACAAATAATTTATAATTAAAACTGAATTTTATTTTTCTTCAATAAGAATTGTATTGACTTAACCTTTGAAGGGCTGTAGGTAGTAGCCCTTAGAAAAGACGAAAATTCTAAGAAAATTCGGCAAACCTACTCATTATCACATATATTATTTCTCAAGACCATGTTTTTGTCGGTACGCCATAACTTCCTTAATACATCATCAAATTACACGAATGAGGTATCATTTTAAAGCTTTCTTTAACCGCTACACAGGAAAAATATACAAAATACAACTTTACGAAAAAAAAAGAAATAAAGAATTCGAAAGTAACAGTGAAGTAAGATCAAGTAAGTTGTACTGATATTTTCCTGGCGTTAGCAACAACACTCATGATAACAATACCCAGATGGAGAGCTGCCGTTAGGCCAGTACATTGCTATTTTTAATTAATTGTAAGCGTGGTTATAAACAACATTGTGGATATACCTATTTGTTGTTGTTTACCTTCGCACTAAATATGCACTATACGATACTAAATATACGGTGTGTACTTTAATTAAGTGGGATTTATGTAAGTTAGAATGCGAATGCTTCGCACGGGTGGTCAGCTAGTCCCGTTTAATTTGACACATAAACTTGAAGATCGGTTCAGTAGTCACTGAGAACTTAGACTTTCAACTGCGTATAAAAACTGAATTTATTCTTCCATAAGAATTGTATTGACTCAACTTTTGAAGGGCTGTATAGATCGTAGCCCTTAGAAAAAACGTAAATTCTAAGGTAATTCAAAGGTAAAAAGAACCAGTAAGGCTCAGGTCTACACTTAATCAAAAACCTAATCAAAATGTTATAGAAATACAAATATGGTTGTTTCAGATTTTGAAATCAGTTGTTAATATTGGTTATTTACTATCAATTACCGTATATTATCAATAAATAGGCCTACTATTAAATTATAATATGTCTTATTTATTTTTAATTAGGATGTAACATAGTGTTTTCTTATTTTTAAATTGCATAACGCAAGTTTTTATTGGTTTGTGTGTGTTGAAACATGTATTGGTTCAGTCTAGGCCTAACTTAAAATTATATTTTGTACTAAGCTGGACATCCGAATAGTTGCTATGGAAATGAATGTACATACACTTAAGAAATAATATGTGTTGGTTTAAAAGTCTAGGCTTAACCTAAAATTATGTTTAATTTATTTAATCTACATTAACGGCAATTTAATTTATGGTTTTGTGAACATCTTTGCACAGTACGTTTTGAATGATATAAGTTTCATTTTTCAATTGTCGTTTTTTGTTTTTCATAATGTTCCTTTTATTTATTTGTATTATGGCTGTTTAGACTTTATGGGTTTAACGCTCAACTTGATCCTGTGAATTTGTTCAGTTCCGACTAAATTTACAAATATTGAAATAAAAATGTTTTCATCAATATGAATTCTAGCTTATGTTACTCAGGAATAGTGCAGCTTTTTATTTAAAACAATTTCAATTGGTTCAGTAGTTCCAGAGATTACCCCCTCCATACAAACAAACAAATTTTACCTCTTTACAATATTAGATTTGGTCACAAAGTTAGATAAATACAGATTATTTTTTTCAAGTTTGAAATCAAATGATAATGGAAATATCATAGGAAACGGCTGACTATTGAACACTAACACATTATTCGATTATTTAGTTACAAAAAAGAAGAAAAACTACATACATACAGTAAATTAAAATATACAAAGTTCAAACTTATACACCAAAACATACAAATAATGTTCAAATGCATTTATAAATAATACCTTGTGGTATAAAAGTTAACAAATATACTTTTCCTTGTTCAGAATCGTGTGTTTATAAACATGAACTTCTAGATTAATAATGTTATTACATACTGAAAGTGAGGTTATTAAAATAATAACAAATTTCTCACAGCTGACAAATATTAAACAGCTGACGATTAATTTATGACTACAACTAAATTGTATTCTTCAATAAGAATTGCATTGACTCGATTTTTGAAGGGCTGTAGGTCGTAGCCCTTAGAAAAGACGTAAATTCTAAGGAAATTCGGCAAACCTACGCATTACCCCCTTTAATTTGACACATAAATCTTGAAGATTGGTTCAGTAGTCACTGAGAACTCAGACTTTCAACTGTGTATTAAATATATAGATATGATATACTTTCAAAATGTTAGGTTGTGTAAAGTTAAATATCTCAATACCCACTAACTTTACAGACAAAATAATAGACTATTAATAGGCCTAATACTCTTAATTTTTTTTAGCAAAACGCGTTTTAAAAATTTTGTCTGTAGCTTAAAGAACGTTTTATTATTTAATTTCAATTCTTCCTATTCAAAATTCAAATACATAGTTGCCAACAACGTGGTCTTAAGATGCGTACACACTTGTTCGCAGCTAGTTCTCTAGATTTGTTGGAGCTGCGCGGGCACGTCGCGTTACGATCCATCTAGTCAGTTTTTTCAACGAACAATTAATTCTGTTTTCGCCGTTCAGATTTGTACTGGAGCGTGAGATGCTTGTTGTTTTTCATGCGCATGTGATTATTGTTTTTCAAGAATCCTATTAATTGATATGTAATCTTTTAGTTCAACTTAAAAATGCATTGTTCCAGTTTGACTAAAAGACTACATTTTAAATAATTCGACCACGCAGCTGAACCGCTGATGTGAGTTGAGCGAATTTCCAAAATTAAATTTATATATGTTTTTGGGTTTCAAAAACTATTTGGGAAATTGATCGGCTCACGAAGGGGCTGCCAGCATGTATCAAATACAATATATTGCCATCGGTCACCACGGTAAAAGCCGTGGATTTAATTCTGGTACTTTTACGGTATTTTACGTTTTGATTGTTTTGGGGGGAACCGGATGGGCTGTATGGTCGCGTAAAAAAACAAGATGTGCAGAATTATTTCGTATGTCTATTTTTTTTAAAAGAAAACTTCAACAAAATTTAATTCTAGTACAAAAAATCTAAAAAACGTTTTACTTTCTGTCAAAAATGTGGTCTACTTAAGGTCAATTTTTTTGGCTAACTTGTCCAAGCAACTTAGAAAACCAACCAGCGTACCAAATTTGGACCAAATCGGACATAAAATGCGTCCGTTAGAGTGCGCACACCTATATACATGTACTTCCAGTCAAAAATGTGGTCTACTTCCGGTAAGTTTGTTTGGCTAACGATCTCGTCCAAGTGACTTAGGCAACCAACGAGTGTACCAAATTTGGAACAAATCGGACATAAAATGCGTCCGTTAGAGTGCGCACACATATATTCACGTTACTTCCGGTCACAAATTTGATGTACTTCTGGTCAATTTTGTTGGCTAACGAACTCGTCCAAGCAACTTAGAAAACCAACCTGTGTACCAAATTTGGACCAAATCGGACATAAAATGCGTCCGTTAGAGTGCGCACACCTATATACATGTACTTCCGGTCAAAACTGTGGTCTACTTCCGGTAAATTTGTTTGGCTAACAAACTCGTCCAAGTGACTTAGGCAACCAACGAGTGTACCAAATTTGGAACAAATCGGACGTAAAGTTCGTCCGTTAGAGTGCGCACACATACATACATATATGATTTTTAATGACACCCCAAAACGTTTTCTGGGGACCATGATCGGTACTCATTTGCTACTACCGACCTTGGGAGTACCATAAGGGCCACTGCAATAGCTCACTTTTCCTATGGAAATTCGCTAATAATATCTTGATATTATTTCACTCTTTCTGGCATAAATAACATATTGCGATTGCTTTTGAGTAGTAATTATGGAGCTGTCAGAAGATATTTGTGTTTATAAACGTACCAGTTCTTATCGAAGCAAGTCTCTTCTTTGGGATCCTCTACATAAAGATCATTTTTTTAAACAATTAAAAGCAGTTGTTTGGAGGGAAGTAGCAGCTGAGATGGATATATCTGCGGACCATTTGAGTAATCATAAACTGACTGCTTATTTCTTGCGACTTCAATTCCATCATAAGCTCAGATATTGTTTTGTATATAGGTCAATGTGCCAAGAACGTCGTTGTTTACTTT
>JAGFPH010005927.1:0-19566 GCA_018207615.1 Philaenus spumarius
AAACTTTTAATAGTTACATTTACATTTACTGAATTTACTATTATTAAAATTATTGTTTAAAACATACTATGGGATTTAAATAACTTCTCTTGCATTATTTAATCCTTACAATTAACATACATAGCATGACTTCTAATATTATTTAAGATTCCAATCATATGTTGGCCTAAGCCAATCAGAATCGTGTTCCAACTTCAATGTCTATTTCTATACTAAAACGTTCTCTTCAGACTTTTATTTAAAAAAATTTTTTTTTTTACTATTTCTGTAATATTTTAATATTCTCGGTCATATTTTAAGTGATATAAAATGTGTATACATATGTGATCTATCCATAGGCCATATTTTTTCCATTCGTACTTGTCTGGTATTTTTATAGTTAATGAAATTCTATCGCTGTTTCTGTTCACGGCCTATAAAAGGTATTGTGACATTCTCGTCTTATTTCGATTGAATTCTATTTATCTCTTGTCTTTGCTTCAGACATATTTATTGTTATAGATAACTCAGGTTTTTTACGGTTATTTTTAATATGGCTGATATAACGACTTATAATTGGTGAATTGTTGGATTTACGTTTTTGTGTGACTGAAAATGGTGAAAATCTTGGCCATTTCATAGTTTAATATACGTTGTAGAAATCTACCGCTAGGCATCGCGGCAGTGTTTCTTTTGATTTAAATGGAATTCCTAAATTAATTTTATTTTGTACAGATTTATTTCTCAACATCATTTTGAATTGTTATAATTTAGTCGGAAAAATTCTTAGGTTCCTAGACTGATGAATTACCATAGCAACCAATTGAATAAAATAACAGATAAAACAGCTGTTTGTTATAATATTTCCTTTAACACCTGATTTCACACTTTGAAGGAACTATTTGTATCTCAAACTTTTAGGTTAGGTTTTTTTTTAAGTATAGACCTAAGCCTTGACGATCCTTTTAACCTTTATTATTATAACTGCTGTTATAAAATATACGGAATAGTTTGATTTGAACATTTAACATTATTTACCATCATAGTTTAGAGGTTATTATTAATCCTACACTTTTATTATAAAAGTTTTTTTTTAGAAAGTTCAATCGGGTTTTGGCGTGCGCAACACGCAAGGGTCTCCCCTAGTATTTACTTAAAAAGCTTTCTATCTACAAGATTTTAAATTATTGCCAATATATTGGAAATAATAAATTTATAAAAACTCTACTCAATATTTCGTTTTTGGTGACCCGTATTTATTTTGAATATAAATGATATGCTTATATTTCATAACATAGTATAGCCCATGTCACTTGTGAGATTTTGCACATTGATTGTTAAAACAACACTTTAATCGGTTAAAAAGATTTTGTGCACTAACAATCAAATATGTAGTACAAACTTTTTTCTTTTTTAAACAGCATAATTACGTTAGGTACTGTACATAATTTTTTAATTTGTGAACCAAATTAATAGCTAATTTCTCGCTTACAAGATGAAACTATAGTGCATAGTAAATAGTAAGTTATTTTTATATTATATTTTCATTATTGGACATATACGGGGTGCCCCCGAACTCTCTGGTCTCCTTTTGTGGATATGTTCCTGGGATCCAGACAAACATATTTTACAATATAAACATATTGTACGGTGCTTATTTTTTCGTCTGTCTGTATGTATTTTTTACAAAATACTTAATATTTTTGAAAGTAGAAAAGATATTTAGCTCAAACTATGTATACCTATTTGTTGCGTAATATTTTATCACTGTACGAAAAATTAGAATATTATTTTTAATATTTTCAAAATAGCGGCCGTTTATAATTTTTAATGTTAAATATCTCAAAACCCGCTAACATTACAAAAAATTTACAAGAGACAAAGAAGTTTGATTTTTTAATGACATACACAATAATTTTTTTAAATTTTGTCTGTCGCTCAAAGGATAACAGAGTATTGAAAAAAAGGAAAAATATATTTCTTGGTAGTTTTCAACAATACCCAGAATTACTCTAGAAACTAAATATTTTAACGTTATTATGAGCTAAAATAATAAATTATTTGCATAAGGTTCCGAGCACTTTCTAAGCTGATTCCACTAACAAAAAATAATGAAAAAAGTTCATATATTCATATATGGAAATGCTTCTTTAGAGCGTTACAGCTGGCGAAAGATTTCACCCGTATTTCAGATTACTCACAGAAACAAATCCCTATTGAAATATGTAGGGCGTTAATGAAGGTGTAAAATTTATTTTAATTTACGTAAGATGGGCAGATAAATTTAATAAAATAGGACCCCTGTATATCATGTTTTTTTATACCGAATTTTGCGTTTTGGGTCAAATGTCGCAACAATTACTGCAGTTACAGAACTGTTACATATTTTATTAAGTTTATCTGCTCATTTTACGTAAATTAAATTAAATTGTACACCTTAATTAACGCCCTACACATTTCTACATATAGCTAACCCATTTAAATCTTTTTGTTTGCAGTAGTGATTTCTCTTAAAAAATCCTGGTACTAATATGTGTAAATTGTGAAATTTTAGAAAAATTATTTGAGTGGTTTTTGATAATATATAAAAAAATATGTGGATTATTATTAAATTTTAATGGTAGTTATTCCATTTCATCCCTCTGACTTAAGTAATCAAATTCCAAATGGTTTTGAATATCCCTTAAAAATAATATTACATAATTTTAGCTTTATAGTATGTAGGAAGTTAGTTTAATTTATATTTATTGTGTAGAGGTAGCAACCCCATTTCAACCACTTCCAATTGTGAATCTAAACTATATTGAGACCCACTCAAATACACAAAATAAATGTCATCAAAATTGGTCCAACCGTTTAATAGTTCAGTGACATACACACGTACAGAAGAATTATAATATACAGGGTGTTCAGAAAAATAGTTCCAAGAATTCAGGGCGTGATTCCCCACATCAAAATAAGACGAAAAGTTTTAATAAAAATACGACCAAAAATACTCCGTTTTCTGTTTAGCCGCCATTTTGTTTATATTTACAAAATAAATCATATATAGAGAACGGTTTAACCGATTAAATTCAAACTTATCACGAAGTTTAACTTAACAATTATCTATCTTAAGAAAAATACGAGATTATATACAATAATGCGTTTCTAAATGGCGGCTGTTTGAATATTTCAAACCTAAATTACTAAAAAACAATACATTTTAACAAAAAATGTCAAGAAACCTTTTTTGTAGCCCTTTTGATTCCTTATCGGATGATTTAACTGTAAAAACAATCGGATTAAGGATGATATCTAAGTTAAAGATAATAACAGCACATGTGCATACAATATTGTTGTGTTTACTGTGTTGGTAAAGGATGCCGGGTTGAACAAACCAACTATTACACATAACTTAACTATTATCCTTCTTCTGATTGTTTTGACAGTTACACCATCCGATAAAAAATCAAAAGAGCTATAAAAAAGGTGTTTTGACATTTTTTTAATGTACAGTTTTTGAGTAACTTAGGTTTGAAATTTTCAAACAGCCGCCATTTTGAAACGCATAATTGGATATAATCGCTTATATTTCTTGATATAGATCATTGTAAGGTTAAACTTCATGCCAAGTTTGAACTCAGTCAAACATTTTGCTAGATATTAATTATTATTTTGTAAAAAAATGGCGGCTGGACAGAAAACGGAACATTTTTGGGCCTATTATTATTAGAACTTTTCATCTTATTTTGACGTGGGGAATCACGCCCTGAATTCTTGGAACCTTTTTTTCTAAACACCCTCTATATAAAGATAAGTTCTGTAATGTGTACCTATAAAAAGGTGCAAAACTTGACTAAAGTTTATTCTACACAATTAATTGCCAACATCTTTAAACACATTTCATTAACTATCTATAAATACTGAAACACATGATAGAGCGTTTTTCTAAGTTATTATAATTAATTTAACTTTAATTATTACTACATTGAACAATTTACTAAAGTGAAATATTGGTTATCGAATTAGTTTAAGTTATAAAAATTAGTAAATTTAAATAATGTTTTAAGTTTTAAGTTCAAACAAAAACAATCGATATAATACTGCATATTTTTCTTTTGCAAACAAATTAACTTCACTTTATTAACTAAACATTAAGTTAGGAATCTGATTAGATTTGTCACGCAATGTCGTACTTTGCGGCTGGGAGAAGGAATGGATCAGTTCTAAAAGCTTTCAAAAGAAAAACTGTGTAGGTGATGCCTCAGGCCTCAGGCGATAGTAAAATACAGAGCTAGTAAATGTTTATTTAAATGAACAATTAATTGAAGTTATCATTCAAATTTCTTATAGAAACCTGTATTTCGTGCCTCAATATTTAAAAAATATATACATGGTAATCTAACTCTGTAGGAGTTTTGTGTCTCTCTCTCTCTCTCTCTCTCTCTCTCCCCCCCTCTCTCTCTCTCTCTCTCTCTCTCTCTCTCTCTCTCTCTTTAAACTTTAGAGGGGCAGTTGTCATAATGTTCATCTAGTACTCTACAGTGACTAGATAGAGACAGTGTGGTCAACGGACGTCTTGTTTTCTATTGGCTGCGCCATATTGTTTCCATTTTTCTGCAATTTGGAAAAAAATATTTTTTTAATTGTTTCTTTTAAAACAGATTTTTTACATTTTATAATTTTGGATTTATAATTTATTTAAAAAAAACTTAAGGTATTTTTCAACGGGCCAACTTTTGACATTTCAATGGGCTAAATGTACCATAGTAGTTTTGTTCCATTTGTATTAAACTACTCAAATTGTGTTTATAATTGTTAAAAATTCAACTACACAGAAATATTGCTTGTACTTTTCTTATGGAGAAAAATAATAATAGTATATACTTCACTAAATTTAATTAGATTATATAAATGTTTAAATGATAATGTGCACGAGTAGTAAAAAAGTGCCAGCCGGTATTTTGTGTATTCATTCATTTAGTGAGGAAAATATATCGAAAAAAATGGTTTATACTTGACAATTTTTGTGACAATGTATTAATCCAATTGCATAAGAACAATTTTGAAGCGAAAATTGGAGTTAAATGCGAAAAATCGTCCCTACGCTAATATAAACCCGTGTTGAGTTGGAAACAATATGGCGGCCAGCGCTCGTTGGCCACACTGTCTTTATCAAGTCACTGTATAGTACTCGTACTACTAGCGCTATCTTTCGGTCTTATGAATAAAACTAAGTTTGCTAGCATGCGACATCTGTGTATAAGGCATGGTAACTAGAACTAAGACGGTAGCACCAATGAATACTTAAACACTTAAGTATTCATTGGTAGCACTCACGAGGTGGATGCGCAGTGGATTGTTGGACAGATGACGTCACGCGAACCGAACCGCCCTGCACTAGACACAGAGCTCTAGTGTAGTTAGCTATTTGTAGTGCGTTCTGTCACCACGACGGTTGTGTTTGTAGTGTTTTTACTAAATTTTATCGATAGACTAAGTACTCATCTCGCTTTAAAATGCCATATTGTGCCGTTGTCGGTTGTACAAACCATTCAGATAATGCGAAGACACTGAAATTGTCATTTCATGTTTTTCCAAAAGACAAAGATCTTCATAAACAGTGGCAGCATTTTTGCAACCGAAAAGATGAGTTAAACACTAAAACAGCCCGAATTTGTTCGGAACATTTCTTGGAAAGCAATTATGAAAGAGATTTGAAATCGGAATTGTTAGGCCTACCACCCAGACACAAAAAATACCAACAGTTTCAACTTCAACCGACACGGCGACATTTGGTGTCTATTAAAAGAAAAATTCGTGCAGATAAACGTAATTGTTAGAAAATTGTAAATTCATTCATACAAAATTCAACAGAAGAAAGAAGCAGCAAAATTATAGGAACCTCAGTAGTGTAGAAACAAGAGTTCTGGGCCAAATCTGACCTTTTGACCCCAGGTCACCTGACCCTTGCCCCCAAGGTCAAGATAACAAATTAATTGAGCGTGACTAATTGTTTAAGGTCACGTGACCCTTGACCAAAGGTCACCAGATAATAAATTGGCCGTGACGCGATAACAAATTGAGCGTGACTAATTGTTTTTACGGTCGATCGAGCGTGTAATCGTAATAAATTGAGCGTGACTAATTGTTTTTACGGTCGATCGAGCGTGTAATCGTAATATATACGGGTCGTTGATAAAAAGTTACGGTTCGTTCGATTGACGTCAGTATCGAATAGATTCTTGGAATCTATCGATTTCTAAGAATCGTATACGTGTTGACGCCAATAGTTCTGGTTCGTTAAGAAAATGTTACGGGTGTCTGGTAAAAATATACGGGTCGTTAATAAAAAGTTATGGTTCGTTCGATTGACGTTAGTATCGAACAGATTCTTGGAATTTATGTTGACGCAAATAGTTCTGGTTCGTTAAGAAAATGTTACGGGTGATTGATAAAAATATACGCATGGCTGGTAAAAATATACGGGTCGTTAATAAAAAGTTATGGTTCGCTCGATTGACGTTAGTAGATGTCTATAAATACTGTTGAGTCTTGAATACGAACATCATTTTGTGATTATTTCCCTCCTGTTCTACAGTTACAACAGTAAGTATCTTAGTGTTAGTTAACTTATGTGAAACATAAAAAGTACTTTGAATTCTTTTTTAAAATTAATTCTTATTATTCCAGAATATCATTTTTGAAGACTCGAGTTTAATTATCGCACATTAGGATTTAGAAGAAAAACTTTCATCTCAATAATTTACAGTAAGTGTCTTGTTGTTTTTTCTTTAATTCTGTTTGCGAATTAACAAAAATATAGTTACGTGAGTTTAGTTGTAAATGTATGAATGCAAATTATTTTAAGTATTGTAAAAATATTTATCGTGGTTAATTGAAATACATCTAACTTATGATTTCAGAAATCATTATGGATAATAAATTAGGATTTTTCAAACTTACTAAAAACGCATTCGCTCCTCTTAAATCATCGGTTCAAGCTGCAGGATTAGATTTAAGAAGTGCATATGATTATATTGTGCCTAAACATGATAAGCAATTAATTAAAACCGACTTAGCTATTATTATTCCAGAACAATGTTATGGGAGAATTGCACCCAGATCTGGTTTAGCTTTAAATCATTCCATTGATGTGATGGCTGGGGTTATTGATAGAGATTATCGAGGAAATGTCTGTGTGATATTATTTAATCATTCCGATCAAGATTTTTCTGTAAAACAAGGTGATAAGATAGCGCAAATAATATGCGAAGTTATTAAATATCCAGACATTATAGAATTAGATGTAATAGACTTTACCGATAGAAATAATAGTGGATTTGGTTCAACCGGTGTGTAAAAAAAAAAACAATTTCTTTTTTGGTTGTAATTGTTGTTTTTGTTTTTTATAGTAATGGAGTTTGAAAATAATGATAATGCATCGTCTGTGCCAGCTGCTTCAAGCAGCAGATTCAACATTTATTGGTTGTTGGAGTCTCTTTGCATAATCGGGTTGAACACAGTTAACGCCTGGGAGTCTGTAGTGAGCAATTTAAAATCGTATGTAAATGAAACGGACGTAGAGATGTTAAGTATTTATGATAGTCTTAAAAATGTGTGCGAATATTTAAAATACAATGTGGGTATGGATGAAAATTCACAATTGAAATGTTTAGCAGTTAGAGATAGTCAGTTTAATTTTAAAGAGTTAGTTGCGTTTTTACAAAATTTGTTAACTACCAGTGAAATTAAAGACAAGGTATTTTCTCCTCAAGCATCTCATTGTATAATTCAAATTATACGTTCTATTTTGTATAAGCAGCAACAACAGCAAGAACAACCAAAAAAGAAAAAATCAAAATTAAGTAAAAGAAAATTAAGTTCTGACGAATCATCAGATTCTGATAATGATTGCGACGAGTTTGATAAATTATTTAACGTGAAAGGTACAAATAAAAAACGAAAAAATAAGGATGTGCCTATAAAGCAGTTATTGCAAATAAATTCGGAAAAGATAAAGAAAATAATGAAATCACCGGGTGAAACAGGTTCATATTTAGTAAAAATTGAAGTAACGGATATGAAGGATTTAAGAAATACACCTGAGAAACTATTTTGGACAAAGGTTCATAAAAAAGCTTATTTTGTGACAGATGAAGAATCAGAATCTGAAGATGTTATTGAGTCAATTGATAACATTTTATTAAAAGTCGGAAAGAAACTTTCCAAAATTCCAAATGTTCAAATCGAAAAAATTAATAATAATAAAAATACATACGGTGGATTTTAAAAATGGTTCATATTCGTTATATTATTTAGTATGGCTTTGAAACAATGATTTTTATGTATTTCAGATTAAATAATGAATAGACAATTTGAAGATTCGTCAGATGAAAATTTTCGAAAAAAACGTATAAGATTAGAAAAAATTGAAGTATACAATGAGTTTATTGAATTGGAGAAAGCTTTTAAAGGAAATCTTAAAACATTTTATTTGAAACACAATATACATGATATTAAGGATATCTGTTTGTTATTAGTATATTATAAAAATGACATAAAACACGTTATTGAAACATGTGTGCAACAATATGATGCGTTAAAATTTAATTTAAATATTGAATGCGTTTATGTTAAACCATTTACAAATGAAAAGCAAGATAGGTGCTTTAAAACTAAAAGTTTAATTGTTTATAGATCTACAAATGTAGATAATATTTTGGAAATGGCATTTTCAAAAATCTGTCAGGAAGAGTCTGAGTATCAAGGGAAAGGTTCAGGTTGGACACTTTATTCAATCGACGGCATTTTATTAAGATTCAATAAATATCGTCCTTTGAGAGGAAGTTCGTTTTTACCTCTTTCAGTGTTTATTGTAAATAAAAAAGCAGTGATAAATGTTCAAAACTATGATGATAACTATTGTTTTAGGTGGGCGATTTTAAGTAGATATGTAAAAGATAAACCCGCTAGATTAACTTCCAAATATTTTGAATTAGCAAATAAATTTAACTTTGATGGTATCGATTTTCCTACACCTATAGCACAAATAGAAAGGTTTGAAAAAAATAACAAAAACATTTCAGTAAATATTTATGGTCTTACTGAAAAAGACATAGTATATCCTCTTAGAGTCGCTGATATCGAAAAAGAAAATCATTTTGATTTATTATTGCTGACGAATGATAAGAAAATTACACATTATTGTTATATAAGTAATTTTTCTAGATTAATTAGTGCACAGTTAAATAAAATGACTGGCGCAGCATCTATATGCAAAAGATGTTTTACATTTTACAAAGGTAAAAATAAAGAAATTAAATTAAAAGAACATTTAGAAAAATGTTGGTCAAATAAACCTATACGAGCTATTATGCCCGATCCTGATTATGAATCAAGTTCAGTTTTGAAATTTAAAAATCATCATCATAGCTTTCCAGTTCCTATTGTAATTTATGCTGATTTTGAATGTTTACTGAAAGTTAAAAATGAAAGATTATCAAAATATACTTTTGTTCATGATATACATGAACCTATGAGTTTTTGTGTGTATATTGTAACTGATGCAAATGTTTTACCAATAGAAATTATTGAAAAATTACCAACAGAACCTTATATTTATAGAGGAAAAGATGCTGCTAAGAAGTTTATGGATTATGTAATTGAATTAGCAAATTTTATAGGTAAATTGTTTAAAAGTATTAAAAAATCAATGTTACCACTTACTGAAGAAGAAATATACAAATGTAAAACTGCAAAAAATTGTGAAATGTGTAATCGTTCATTTACATTGTTACATCCTTACGTACGAGATCATTGTCATTTAACGGGGAAATTTCGATCAATTTTATGTAATGACTGTAATTTAAAAAGACAGAATCAAAAGTATTTACCGATATTCATTCACGGCAGTTCAAATTACGATTCTCATTTTATTATAAAACAATTAGGATGTGATTCACAAAACATCAGTATAATACCGAATTCAACAGAAAAATATGTTTCATTTTCTAAACACACAACTAATGGCGTAGTTTTGAGATTTATTGATACATTCAGGTTTTTAAATACTAGTTTGAGCACTTTAGCAGGTCACTTAAAACCTGATCAGTTTTTTCAAACTAAAAAATTCTTTCTAGATGAAGATTTACCGTTTGTTACAAGAAAAGGTGTATATCCCTATGAATATACCAGTTCTTGGGACAAACTTGATGAAATTCAGTTACCCTCAAAAGATTGTTTTCACAATAGTATACAAGATTGTGACATTAGCGATGAAGATTATACATTTGCAGTAAATGTGTATGATCATTTCAAATGTAAAACATTAGGAGAGTATAGTGATTTGTATCTAAAAATTGATGTACTGTTATTAAGTGATATATTTGAAAACTTTCGCGCATTGTGTATCAATAATTATAATTTGGATTGCGCGCACTATCTTACATTACCAAGTTTTACATTTGATGCAATGCTAAAGTTTACGAATATTGAACTTGACTTGTTTACTGATTATGATAAATATTTGTTTATAGAAAGAGGGATAAGAGGTGGTCTAACGTTATGTGTTAAACGTTATGCGAAAGCTAACAACCCGTATTTAAAAAGTCATTACAATCCAAACGAACCCAATTCTTATTTAATGTACATTGACTGTAACAACCTTTATGGTTGGGCAATGTGTAAACCAATGCCTAAAGATGGTTTTAAATGGAAAAAAAATGTTGAAAATTTCGATGTCATGTCAGTAGAGAACGATGGTCCAAAAGGTTATATACTTGAAGTTGATGTAGAATATCCGGATACTTATCATAACGATCACAATGAATTCCCTTTTTTAGCGGAAAATAAATGTCCGCCTAACGAAAAATTTAAAAAATTGTTAACAACTTTGGAAAATAAAACTAACTATATTGTACATTATGTAAATTTAAAACAAGCTATCGCAAATGGTTTAGTTTTAAAGAAAATACATAGGATATTGAAATTCAATCAAGATATTTGGTTGGAACCCTATATTATGTTTAATACTAACAAAAGGAAAGAAGCAAAAAATACTTTTGAAAAAGAATTTTATAAACTTTTAAACAATGCAATGTTTGGTAAAACTATAGAAAATATTAGGAAAAGACAACAGATAGAACTTGTGAATCAAGAAAAAAGATTAAATAAACTGGTATGTAAACCAACCTATATAGAGTCGATAATTTACGATGAAAATCTATGTGCTGTTCGCAGTGCAAAAGAAAGTGTGAAATTTGATAAACCAATATATATTGGTTTTAGTGTTTTAGAATTAAGCAAAACATTGATGTATGACTTTTATTATAATGTTTTACGATTAAAATATGATATAAGTAAAATGAATCTTTTGTATATTGACACTGATAGCTTCTTTTTAGAAATATTTACAGATGATATCTATAAGGATATAGTTGATTCTACTTTGAAAAGTCATTTTGATACTTCTGATTATCCTTCTGATCACAGTTCTTATTTTACTTGCAATAAAAAAGTTTTAGGTAAATTTAAAGACGAATGTAACAGCATACCTATTTTCAAATTTATCGGTTTGCGACCGAAATTGTATTCATATTTAACTATTGACAATCATGAAGAAATATGTGCTTATAAAAAAGCGAAAGGAATAACAAAACCAGTTGTAAAAAATAAAATTACCTTTGACGATTATGAAAATTGTTTAAATTATTTCACGTTAATTAGAAAAGAATGTAGAATGTTTCAATCAAAAAAACATTGTATTCAAACTATAAGTGTAAATAAAGTAGCATTAAGTGTAAATGATGATAAGCGTGTAATATGTGATGATGGAATAAATACTGTTGCTTATGGCCATTGTAATTTGTGATATTAAAAAATTGTTTAATTGTTTCAGCGTCTTATCATTTAACCTTCAACCATCCAATTATGACTTCAAGTCTTTTCGAATTGTGTTGCAGACAAGTGTGTGCACAGATTATTAATTTGGAAAATATAGACAAACTTGAATTACCACTCACTGTAAAACAATATTTGAAAACAATTTATAAGAATGTATGGTTTAGTTTAAAATGTGATACACAAGGGTACAATTATCTCTGCATAGATTTTGATAAAATTAAAAGTAAAGATTTTCTGTTGCTAATGAATCATCCTGATGAAGTACCAGAATTCGCATACGAACAGAATTACATACTATTGCAATATTATTATTATGAAAACAAATTCGTAAAATTATGCAGAGATTGTTTCAGTGAAATTGTTTTATTTAAAAAAGATTTCAATATTAAAAAAGTGAGATATGATTATATACAAAAACGTGTTGGTGGAGATTTCCTGTTAACAGACATAATATGGAATCGTGAAAATTGGTGCGACAAGTGTGTTACTACACCATTGTTTAAAATGTATAACGAAGATCAATATCGTGAATATGAAATGAGTAAAGAAATGTTAACATTAAATAAACTTTGCGAACCTTCTGTTTGTTTTAATTACCTTTTGAGGAGAAAGGCTAAATAAACTGACATTGCTATGTATTGTTTTATTTATCACCTTTTACATTTAAAATCTCTTCAATCTCTTGATATTCTTCAGGAGATATGTTTATATCTATATATTCTGTAGTGTTGGTGGTGGTAGTGATGGCAGCGGTGTTAACAGAAGCAGCAACGCAAGTTTCATCCTTTTGCCAGGTTACATGTGTCTTACCAAATGGTGAAAATATTGTATGTTCTATTGTTTTGCCTTTCCAATCCATATTATTATGTTCGTGAATTTTGATTTCGTTCACGCTATCCAATAAAACTCTGAAATGATAAAAAATATCTATAAGGAAATTCGATTACTTTATGGATAATGTATTTTGTATAAAAGTTGTATAGTAATTCACCTCTCCATTTTAGCAACGTATTCCTTTATTATAGGAACAGGATCTTCCCATAATCGTGGCAAACAGATGATACCTGAAGTATTAACAGTCAATTTGTAATCCATACTTTTAACTGTAACAACAAACAATGATCTAAATCAGTTAAACCTTTGATCATCCCCACTCCTCATAAATGATTTGGTGGCATTATTCGAGTGTTGTTTCATTCGACAGTCGTTAAAAGTCTTGGAAGGAACTAAAAAGTGCTCAGTTGTATAATGAATTTTATTTTAGATTTTCAAGGTTTCAAAAATGAAGCAAACGAATTTATTGTTCAGGAGCTGGCGCTTGTATCGACAGACGAACAGATATACGAATTACATCTTTTTCAACCTCCTTTTGAATACAATCAGTTGAACATAAATTTACAAAAGCAAGTTATATGGTTGGAGAAACAGTATCATGGACTTGAATGGGATTCTGGAATGCGGCCATACAATAGTCTATTGGATTTATTTCGCGATATTCATATTAGTGTAAAAAATTTTATGTTAAAGGAATTGAAAAAAAATCATATATAAAGAACTTGTTAACTGAATTCGATGTTAACGTGATAAATTTTGAAGATATAAAATGTCCTAGTTTAAGTGTTTTAAGAAAACAATTTTGGGGCGATTTTTACAAAAAATGTATATTTTTACATAGTTCTAAAAATTGTGCTTACGCTAATGTGCATATTTTACTGCAATGGTGGAAATTGGAAAAACATATTACAGACAGATTAGAAGCAGTAAATTTAGCGATAAAAGAATGCTATACCAAAGGATATACAGGTATGCAAGATGAATTAATTAAATATTTGCCTAAAGAGTTTATTGTAAATCATTTTGAAAATGTGGAACATATTTTTAATAAATTACCAATCGATTTAAGAAAAGATTACGATATTTTAAACAGTTTTCCTTGTCAAAATCATAGAGCGTATAATATACCTTTGCAATTAAAGAAAAGAGACTGTTTTTACTGTATTCATAAATGCGATGTTCTCTTGAACTCTATTCAGTAGTTGTAGAGAATGGATCGTGTAAACATGTGTTGTAATATATTCAATTGCACGAAAAATGATTTAATAAATTCAGGGTTTTATCGTACAAAACTGTGGGACAGTATAGTGTGTTGTAATTGTGGCTGGAGTCAATGTAGTGATTCAAAATTAACAATTAGACAAATAAATTTTTTACATAAACTATCAAATCCAGATTGCACTCTCAGTTCAAATGTGTCTGAACAAGTGAATCAGTTTGTGTTGCATAAATTAGAAGTTATTAACACTGAAAAAATGATGAGGGAATCATTTTTGAACTGGCCAAAGTCATATCCAAATATTGAAGATATGGTACAAACGGGGTTTTACTACATTGGATCAGACGATGATGTCACCTGTATTGATTGCGGAGTCACCGTAGGAGATTGGCAAGTAGATGACAATCCTAAGTTGGAACATAAAAAATCATCGCCAGATTGTAAATTAGCAAATTTGTAATAAATGATGTAATTTATATTATAATGTGTACTGTTTTCTTATTCACCAGATTGTAAATTAACAAATTTGTAATAAATGATGTAATTTATATTATAATGTGTACTGTTTTCTTATTTCATTTCCTTGTTAGTAGTTACTAAACTATGTGTATATGAATGTGAAACAAAATTGATCAACCTGTAAGTAAGGTATAGGTTCATCGAAAAATTTATCAGTTAGTGTTGGGATGGCTGAGAGTGTAGACGTAAGTGAGTTAGATAAACGAGAGAAAATTATATTGGAAATAAAGGAATTGAGACAACGAATTAAAGAGAAACATAGCGCTTTGAAAAAAGGCGTTTTCGAAATGGAGGCTCATATTGAAAAAAATATCAGACCAATTATGGAACCATTGATGAAGCCGTTTTATGAAAAACAGACTAAAGAAAATTGGAAAAAATTAAACGAGCAAACTAAGATTGCCGCTAAACTAGAAAACGAAAAAAAGGAAAAAAGAGATTGGAAGAAATTAAATGAAAAAACTCTGTTGGCGACTAAATTGGAAAAACAGAAAATAGAAAATGAAAAAAAGGAAAAAAGAAATTGGAAGAAATTAAATGAACAAACACTGTTGGCGACTAAATTGGAAAAGCAGAAAAAAGAAGCTGTAAAAGGTAGCGATTATTCTGAAGAAGAAGAAGAGGAGAATGTATTTAAAAGAGGCATAAAACGAAAAGATTATAATATAGAAACAGACGGTAGTTTTGTTAAAAAACGACCTGTTTTCCCCGACTTCTCTAGAAATGAAAAAAGAAAAAATGAAGTTGACAAACACGAAAGATCGATAAAAAAAGTAGTTTTAGATCCAGAATTACAAATGCATTACAGCGATATTTCTAATAGCGAAATGGAAACGAGCAGTGAAGATGAGCCTATGGAAAAAGACACAGATGAAGAAGAACAACCTGTTGATTTTTTAAAATCGAACAATGAAGAAGTATATGAAACACCTATGACCGCAGCCGAATATTTAAGCTCGCCTCAGGGTAAAAAAGAAGCAGAATTAATTATAAAAAATACATTTAAAGGAAGATTGTCAACAGAATATTTTCTTTCCTATATAAAACGTCCTAAGAAAATTGATAATTTATACGGTATTCGTATAGATAATAATAGGTGGATGATAGGTGACAAAGAAATCGATATTATTGGAAATGATCTTATTGTAGGTGGTGTAAAATATACTGGCACAAGGGGAATATACGAACTACTGTTTATGAGAATTCCAGATGATTACACTGACGAAGATCTTTTAAAGTATCGTGATATCTTATTAGCATCGAACGCGCATAGAGTCGATTATTTACCGAAAGGAAAAATAAAAAGTAATAAAAGTAAAAAATACAAATCGATAATTTCAAGATTATTTCCACCACGTGCGCCTCGCAGTTATATGGATTGGACTGGGAGTGGTGTGGTGATGAAAGAGTTTGAAGAAAAAAATAAGCCGCCTTCATATGTTTATTGGAACGATCCGAACGAATTGTGTGAAAGATTAAAGTTACTTTTAGCATCAGAGAGTGCTGGGAATAAAGGAAACAATAACGAAATTATATCGATATTCGAAGAGTTACAGGAAGCAGGTATAATTACAAGAAAAGAGTGATTTTCCATCAGTACCAAAATGAGCGTTGACAAATTCGGTCGTCATTCGCATACAAAGCGTTTACACATTATCAAAGGACCTCCAGGCCAAGGTTTTAAATTAACAAAAGATGGAAATTACGATATGAACAAAAAACGAATAAGTAATGTAAATAATGCCGAAGAAGATAATGATGCTGTAAATTTATTTACTCTCAAAAGAAAATGTTTGTTTTTAAATAATAATACGTATGATGTTAATGGTTATACTTTACATAATTTAAAATCACCTCCTGAAAAAGAATTAGATGCAACGTCTAAAAAATATGTTGACAATGAAATAAATGTAATAAAATCATATATAAATGAAATAAATAACAAAATTGTTATTCTAAAAAAATATACGGAAGAGTTAAGTTACTTGAATTACCTTGAAAATTCTAAGGATAAACCTATAATAGCGAGAGGAGAATGGCGTAAAAATTTGTATGAAACGATTAATTAAAAAACGGCCATTTGTGTTTTGCATTTCTAACAGAAAACATGTTATGCTTAAATGGAAGAGGCTCACAATTATCTTGCGATATTTTTCCGCCCATAGATTTATCTACTCACAAATATGAAATTGGTTTAATCGACCTCATGACGTATAATACAATACCAAATATCGAAACAAATGTTAATGATACATTTCACTATGGGGAAAATATTGAATATTCTATTAGATTACCCGAAGGATCTTACGAAATAGAAAATATAATTTCTTTCTTAAAAGAAGCTGTTATTGAAAAACATAAAAAAACACAAGTTGTATTGGATATAAGAGGGAATAATAATACTTTGAAAACTAGAATCTTCTGTTCAAAACTTATAAGATTCGACAAGCCTGGTAGCATTGGTCCATTATTAGGATTTGAAAAGAAGAAATTGGAGCCTAATATATGGCATACTTCACCAAATACTGTCAACATCAACAAAGTAGATACAATACGTGTTGCTTGCAACATTGTGCGTGGCTCATATAAAAATGGTGTTGAAGGTCATATTCTTCATGAATTTTATCCCTTAGTCGAGCCTGGCTATAAAATTGTTGAAAAACCGACCACCGTAATATACTTACCTTTAAATATAACTGGACTTCTTCACAACGTATCAGTAAGACTCGAGGATCAGGAGGGACAACTTATAAACTTCAGAGACGAATCTGTTACACTGAGACTTCATTTAAGACGTGAATCTACTTAAGTATGGTATTAGTTTTCAATAATAACAGAAGCAATAATTTACTACCAACCACCAGTTCTAAAAATCACACTTTTATAAAGTTGACCAGGAGCAATCAAGAGTTTCTAGAATCTTTAGGTTTTATTGTTAATAGAAATTATGTTACAAGTAGATGAAAAAATTATTTTCGATGAAACTATTATCGATTTGGAATACCATACTCATCTACCATATGCGCAAACAACATATGGGGTAAACGATGAAATACGTATACCTGTTCACCAGCAGAATGTATACACATTGCCTAGCAAAAGTTACATATACATAGAGGGAACTTTTAAAGGAATAAAACCTGATGGTGTTAATGAGGATGATGCAATGGAACTTGTCAGCAATGCGATGGCTTTTCTTTTCGACGAAATACGTTATGAAATCTGCGGTACAGAAATTGATCGCATAAAAAATGTAGGAATAACATCAACAATTAAAAATTTACTAACAAGTCGAGAAGACGAAAAGAATATATTACTAAACGCGGGTTGGAGTTTGGATACATTGCCATTGCAAAATAAAAAAACTTTTTCATTTTGTATCCCATTAAAATTACTACTTGGATTCGCCGAAGATTATAAACATATAATTATGAATGTGAAACAGGAGTTAATACTGTTAAGAAGTTCGTCGAATGTAAATGCGATTGTAACAACGGAAACAAGTCCTAAGGTTGATCTAGTTATAAATAAAATCTTTTGGAAAATACCTTACATTAGAGTTTCAGATGAGTATAACCTATCACTGTTACGATTAACAGATAAAGATCAACCTATATCTGTTCCATTTCGTCGTATGCAACTTCAAGAATATCCTGCGTTACCGGAAACTAAAAATATAACTTGGACAGTGAAAACAGCATCGAATACAGAGAAACCACGTTACGTAATAATTGCGTTTCAAACAAATAGGAAAAATAGCAATAAAAATGCCAGTCATTTTGATTTTTGTAATATTCAAAACGTTAAATTATATCTGAATTCACAATACTATCCCTACGATAATTTTAATGGGAACAAAGCAATTATTTACGATATGTTTGTGAAATTTCAATCGTCCTATTACAGCGATAGCGACAACAAACCTTCTGTCGACAAGGATACATTTCTCGCCAAAACCCCGCTATTTGTTATAGACTGTTCAAGGCAAAATGAAACATTGAAAACAGGAGCTTTGGATGTACGCGTGGAGATCGAAGCAAGTGAAAATATTGGTGCACAAACAGCAGCTTACTGCCTTATAATTCAAGATGGACTTGTAGAATATACACCTTTGTCTGGTATTGTAAGAAAAATATTTTAGTATTAATAAAAAAATAAAAATTTTTTTAACAAATAAGTGTTTTTTAATTTAAATCCTTTATCATTCACATTAAATTTTAAGAGAGAGACTTACACTAAACAAAGAAATAAAGGAAAAACAATTAATAAAAATAAAGTTTATTACTATTATTACATCAATAAACCCCCCTTAATCGCTGATTGGAGAAGTAGTCTTGTAACTCCCATTCCAGAGGGATTTCTTCGTCCGAAGATTCTCCATCTTCATTTTCAAAATAATATGCTTCCCAATCAAAGTCAGCATCCTCCTCCTCCCAATAGAAGTCAACTTCCTATTGAAACATCGAGTAGTGATGATGATAATAGGAATAAAAACGATATAAACGATTAAAATATGAATATTGCATTTGATTGTAAAACCTACTTACAGAAAACAAATGGGGGAGCTCTTCTCCTGAAAAGAATTCTATAATATCTAATTCCATAATCTGTAACAAACCAATATAATTTGTTTTATGCTTAAATTTTTTTTTTAATTCACATTTTCATATAAAGTGTTATAATGTATATTTATATATAAAACAACTCGTTCAATATAAAACAAGAGCAACGCAATCTAGTGAAAAAATATACATTATAACACTTTATATGAAAATGTAATTAAACTTTTGAAACATACTGTATCAATTTTAAATATTGTAAGCACCTCCATTAACATGTGTTACTTTTAGACGCTCTAGATTGCGTTGCTCTCGTTTTATATTGAACGAGTTGTTTTATATAAAACGAATTTTATATAAAAAATATACATTATAACATTTTATATGAAAATATAATTAAACTTTTAAAACATACTGTACCAATTTTAAATATTGTAGGCGCCTACATTAACATGTGTTACTTTTAGACACTCTAGATTGCGTTGCTCTCGTTTTATATTGAACGAGTTGTTTTATATAAAATGAATTTTATATAAAAAATATACATTATAACACTTTATATGAAAATGT
>JAGFPH010005927.1:27297-52180 GCA_018207615.1 Philaenus spumarius
AAGAGAAAAGAGAGAGGGGGAACAGAGGTAGAAGTGGAAAGAGAGAGTGTGGGAGAGTGGGGAAATGGAAAAGAAAGAGAGGGGAAAGAGAAAAGAGAGAGTGGGAACAGAGGTAGAAATGGAAAGAGAGAGAGTGGAAGAATGGGGAAATGGAAAAGAAAGAGAGGGGAAAGAGAAAAGAGAGAGTGGGAACAGAGGTAGAAGTGGAAAGAGAGAGAGTGGAAGAGTGGATAAATGGAATAGAAAGAGAGGAGAAATAGAAAGAGAGAGAGGGGAGAGAGAGAGAGAGAGAGAGAGAGAGAGAGAGGGAGAGAGAGAGGGAAAGCGATAAAGTTCTCATTTTTAATTCGGACTATAAATAAAAGGTATTTATACTTTTTACTTACGACACTACGAAGATTCCGTGGAACATAGAGAATGTCAAACTTGGCCAGATGTCAGCCTCTGGAGTATCTTGCCGCGTCTGCTCTATGGTAGTCCTGAAATAAGAAACATAGTTCAGGTCTAGCTGTGATGTGTTCTTGATATTTGTTAAAAAATTTTAAGATGGAGGAGTAAAAATAAAATTAACGAAATCGATTTGGAAACCATTTTTTAGGTCAAACACATTGAAATAAAATTCTTTTGTCTCTTGACATTTTTTCGAAAAACTCTTCTTTTCCGAGATATTAGCAACTTTATGTCGATTTATTTCAACAACTTTAGGGCCGCCATTTTGTTTTGGGTGGTCCGATTTTTATTTTATTTATACCATTTTCCTAGTCTTAAATATACCTTTAAAATGAGGTATCACATGGCCATACTTCCCATTTTAAAAGGGATAGTTATGTTAGTATCGTTCCCCAAAGGATATTTGTTTGTTTTAACAAACACAAACGTTAAAGGGGGGGGGGGGGGGTAGTGACTTTATAACCACTCTGTATATAATGTGTTTTCATGTGTTTGCACTCTAATGGCCGCATTTCACTCCCGATTTGGTCCAAATTTGGTACACTCGTTGGTTTTCTAAGGCTTAGTAAAGAATAAAGTTGGTATAATTTTAATAGTGACAGGTGTTTGAATTATGTTATAGTAAGCCTTTTTCGTTGTTTGTGTTATTAAATAACTGTTAACACTAAAACACTGTTAGTTCTGAAGAATAATTACCTGATTTTAAATTTACCAAATTGGTTGCTAGGGTACTAAATATAAATGCTATTAAGAAAAATGTCTTTGTTAGGTACAGGCCAAATATAAAACTGTTAAGATTTTGATCTAAATCTGCTGTTTTTTTTTTTTTTTTACAATAATATATACCAACAGATGTTGGAATTATTATACAGAAAGCCTTTTTCATTGATTTTACTTTCTCACTATACTATAGTATAGAGAAAGTATAGTGATCGCAAAAAAAATCGATGTTGAGATTTTTGTGGAAATATCCGTTTTGGGACCCCCTGAGTCCAAAAAAGTGGTTTTTACAAAATGTCTGTCTGTATGTATGTCTGTATGTATGTATGTCTGTATATATGTATGTCTGTATGTAGACAGAGCTAGAGAGAAAACTATTCGATCGATTTTAACCAAATTTTCACCAGACATGTCCAGTACGCCTGTATAGATGCACGAAAAAGGGTTTTGAACAATTTTGGAAAATAACCCCCTTTTTGGCAAAAAACCCCAAAAAAATCAGTTATTATTTTTTATAAAAAAACGGCTCTAACGATTTTGATAAAATTTGGCTTATTTGTAGCCTTTAACGTGCCCTACCATATACAAAAACCCGCATCTTTCTAAAAATTCTCGTTTAGCTAATAATAATAATAATAACTGATTTTCGGGGGTTTTTTGGCCATAAAGGGGGTTGTTTTAAAAAAATTTTCAAAACCTTTTTACGTGCATCTATAAAGACCTAATTGACGTGTTTGGTGCAAATTTGTTCGAAATCGATCAAATAGTTTTCGCTCTAGCTAATAGCCTAATAATAATATTTATTAGTTAATCGCCTACTTTAATAAAAGTATACAAAGCTAGAGAGAAAACTATTAGATAGATTTCAACCAAATTTGCACCAGACATGTCCAGTACGCCTGTATAGATGCAAGAAAAAGGGTTTTGAACAATTTTGAAAAACAACACCCTTTTTGGCCAAAAAACCCCCAAAAAATCAGTTATTATTTTTTAATAAAAAACGGCTCTAACGATTTTGATAAAATTTGGCTTATTTGTAGCCTTTAATGTGCCCTGTCATATAAAAAAACCCGCATCTTTCTAAAAATTGTCGTTTAACTAATAATAATAATAATAACTTATTTTTGGGGGGTTTTTTGGCCATAAAGCAAGTTGTTTTAAAAAAAAAATTCAAAACCTTTTTACGTGCATCTATAAAGACCTAATTGATGTGTTTGGTGCAAATTTTTTCGAAATCGATCGAATAGTTTTCTTTCTAGATAATAATAATAATATTTATTAGTTAATCTCCAACTTTAATAAAAAAACTCTCCTACCCCACCCTACAAGTCACAGTGAATCTGTTTAGTAATTTAAATGTGTTTCTGAGAAAGTATGTGCCAGTTCCTGGTACCGTTTATTTAAATAGGAACCCTTTCCTTTGTACAATAGCCTAGATTAGACTCTGAAAAGTCCTCTATACGCAAATGGAGATTCGTTAAAATTGGTTCAGCCATTACGGAGATAGCCCGGACAAACAGATAGACAGACTGAAAAAAATAAAATGCCTGTTTAGGTTTTGTTAACGTGTTAATAAACATATGACCTTAGAAAAAAGGAAATATTTTGAAATCGCAGATACTTTAATTTCATTTATACCTATAGATTAGTACAACCAAAGTTTACAACCAAAGTTGTTTGACCTTCTTCCCAGCTTATCAAGTCTGGCTTGTGCTTCTACCTGTTAGATTGGACGAAAACTATGCAAGTTACATATTTCGTACAAAAAATAAGACTTGTTAATTCTCCGGTGTTTTGCGGGAGTGTTATTTCAAATTTGTCTCCCTGAAATCATAGTCTTGAACGCACTGTTATCCTTCAGATTTTTGGCAAACTATCTGTAATCAGTGAGGCTGCAAATTTTAAAGTATCTGTTTTTCGTTGGTTCTTCTGGTTCTGGATAATTGTGTGCGTGCTGTTACCTAGCGGCTGTTATTCGTACTATATATTAGACTAAACACAGAACTTGTCCTCAGTGAAACGGAACATTTTCTCAGTCGCCCTTGACTAAATAATAAAAAGTGATAAACCTTGGATTTATTTTCAAATTGTCTAATTTTGTTTTCCATCTTGAAATTTGTTCGTAAAATTTTTAGTTTGTTCTTAGATATTCAACTTTAAAAAGTTTGAAACCACCGCCATCTTGAAACGGAAAACTTCATCAAAATAACAGTTTGCACATTTGTGTAAAAAAAGTCACAAACTTTCATGCTGAGTTTCATGAAGTTATTTTATACTGTTCATAAGATAATATAAAAAAAAAAAAAAACGCATACAGACAGACACTTGTAAACTAAGCAATAAAGGACACATGTTATACTGCATGATTTGCTAGTTTAGACCTGCTGAATAACACGGTAAAGTTTGGTTGAATGGTTGCGAGACACCCTGTATAAATATACTGACACTAGCTGGCCCAATCCGGCTTTGCACGGATAGACAAATCAAAGTTAAATGTAGGCCTATATTAAAAAAAATATATATATATTATATCAATAAATATATTACACTATGTATTTCTTATGGGGATTTTTAGTAACTTTGACCCCCTTCAAAACTCCCCTAAAATTTCGAATTTTTTGAAACCCTTTTTTAGCCTGTACCTAGGGCCCTAGAGGAAGCTACATACTAAATTTCATTCCAATCCGTTCGGTGGTTTTATTTAGTAACTTTGACCCCCAAACCCTCCTAAAATTTCTAACTTTTTTAACACCTTTCTTAGCGAGCACCTATGGCCCTAGAGGAAATACCAAATTTCGTTCCAATCCGTTCAGTGGTTTTGGAGAAATCGTGATTTAGTAAGTTTACCCCTAATCTCCCCATAAGATTTCGAATTTTTTGAAACTTTTTCTTATCAGCACCTACGGCCCTAGAGGAAGCTACATACCAAATTTAATTCCAATCCGTTCAGTAGTTTTAGAGAAATCGTGATTTAGTAACGTTGACTCCCCCAAACCCCCCTAAAATTTCGAATTTTTTAACACCTTTCTTAGGGAGCACATATGGACCTGGAGGAAGCTACATACAAAATTTCGTTCCAATTCGTTTAGTGGTTTTGGAGAAATCGTGATTTAGTAATTTTCACCCCCCTAAACTCCCCTAAAATTTCGAATTTTTTTAAAACCTTTCTTAGTGAGCACCTCTATGGTCCAAGAGGAAGCTACATACCAAATTTCGTTCCAATCCGTTCAGTAGTTTTTGAGAAATCGTGATCAGTGAGTCAGTGGATTTGGCTTTTATAATATACAGGGTGTTTACAAATTCCCTGGAAAAATGTTGTGTATTTCTTCCTTAGGCCAAGACAATCAAAAAAGTCACATAAATATGGGTATGAAATGCCTAGTTTTCTGTCTGTCCGTCTGTTTGTGTTTTTTACAAACTATTTTATAACTTGAGTACTATTTTATATAGAAACTTCAAATTTGGCACGAACATATACCTTGGTAGGTCAAACAAATGTATAAAATTTCGTTACGATATCTTTAACAGTTTCAAGATGGCGGCCATTCAAAATCTGTGATGTTAAATTTCACGAAAACCGTAATTTTTATAAAAAAATGTTACCAGTAATAAAAAATGTAGAATTTTAAGACGAACAAAATCATACTTTATTTGCTACAATCGGATAATAAATAACTGAGTAATGAGACAGTTACCTAATTATGTAACAACTGTACACGGCAAATTGTTGTTTAGTGCAAATTTTGTATGATATTTATTTCAGTAAATGTTGTTTGACCTACCAAAGTACACGTACGTGCCAAATTTGAAGTTTCTATCTAAAATAGTACTCAAGTTATAAAATAATTTGTAAAAAACACAAACAGACGGACAGACAGAAAACTAGGCATGTCAGACCCATATTTATAATAATAATAATAATAATAAATGACTTTATTTTTTGGGGCGAGGTTAGGACTGTTTAGTCCTCTCTTAAACCTAACCCCAATAGAAAAATACAAACATATTATACAAAATTACAAACATATACAAAATTCAATTCTTAAAAAAAAGTATTACTTTAACAGACAACAAATAACAATAAATGTAGCTTATGCAATTTATAAAAACATTAACAGCAATTATTACAAACAGGTTAATACGCATTACAATCATAATTACACATTCATACACATTCATGCAACTGAACAATAAACACTTCCAATGTACGCCTCAAAACTGGGATGCATCATCCACTCTGAACAATAAATATGACATCAATAGTTTTGAAAACTGGACACGGCCATCAGCAGACTTAATTGCATCCGGTAGCGAATTCCACAGACGGCAAGCGGACACAGTAAATGATTTATTATATTTCATAGTCCGGTGCAAAGGTATAGCAAGAGTAGTGTCACATCCTCTAGTCCTCTTTGCACTTATGCTAGAGATATAGACAAACTTTTCTGCCAGGTAAGTCGGCACTCCAGTTTGTAGAATGGAATGTAACATCATCAGAGTATGATATGTCCGTAGTTCATTAAGTTTTAAAATGTTGAGAGTTTTATAATAAAGAGAAACATGAGCATCGCGATTTAAATAAAAAATAAAACGTATACAGTAATTCTGTGCCCGCTGCAATCTGTTAGCCAACACCACGGACATGTCACCGACTACGGTGTTGCAGTAAGTAAAATATGGAAATATAAGAGACTTTACAAGGAGCACTCTGACGTGGAACGGCAAGAGATCTTGCATTTTCTTTAAGGTATGCATCCCTGCAAAAACTCTTTTACACGTCTCAGTCACATAATCTCTCCAAGTCAGTTTACTATCAATGATCAGTCCAAGGTCCTTAACTTTGTTACAGTAGTCTAAGATGTCGTTATCAAACTGAAGTCTGGGAAAGTTGTCTAAGTCTATTTTGTTCAACTGTCGAGAGTAACCCAAAATAATAGGCTGCGTTTTAGCCTTGTTGATTTTTAATCCGTTTTGTCTAGACCACAAAGAAATATTTGAAATATCATGGTTCATGCGTTCCACTGCTCTACCGGAATCCTCTATTTTAAAGTGTAAATATATTTTAAAGTCATCGGCATATAAATGAAATTTACAGTATTTCAATATTGTAGAAATGTCGTTTATGAAAATGCTAAATAATAAAGGTCCTAAGACAGAACCTTGCGGAACTCCCATGCTAACATCCCTCCAGCTTGACCTACTTTCTCCAATACTGACACACTGCCTTCGTTCAGAGAGATATGACTGAATCCACGACAAACACACTGGCTCCAATCCAATATTTTTTAATTTAGCTAGCAACAATGAATGATTAATGGAATCAAAGGCTTTAGAGAAATCAAATAGAGTTAGGATAGTTATTTCTTTGCGTTCCATTGCCATTCTTACATCATCGGTTACATGAAGAAGAGCTGTAGTGGTACTATTGCCAGAACGGAAACCTGATTGAAAAGGACTGAGAATATTATTTTGTTCAAGGAAAGATGTTAATTGTTGGTGGACAATTCGTTCGAGACATTTTGATAAGGCTGGCAGAATACTGATAGGTCTAAAATCGGCAGGACGTGAGGGATGAGACGTTTTACCAATGGGACAGACCAAAGCGGACTTCCATAAAAGCGGATACACTCCAGATGTTAATGAAGCATTAAAAAGCTTCGTAATAGTTGGCAAAATAGAGGCAATAGTACCCTTAATAAAACTAACTGGAATACCGTCAGCACCCACTGCATTAGAGGTTAATCTACGAAGAGCTTTAACTACATCCGTGTCTAAAACCAAAGAAAAATTAAAAGTATTATTTACAATACGAGGTATTCTTTGTAACATCATTAAGTGATTATTTACAGAAACGTCATCAACTAGAGGAGGGGTTACAAAGAAACTATTTAACTGATCGAGGGGTACGTTTACTATCCGAGAGCGTTGCTCTTTGCCGATGCCCAATCGTTTAACACATTTCCACAACACAGCGGAAGATTTGTTATTATTAAATAAAGAATGCGAATAACGGACTTTAGAATTTCGTATTTGCTGTTTTACACGATTTCTAAGGCTGCGGTACAGTTCAAGGTCGATAACACATTTTGTTTTCCTTGCTTTGCGGTAAATGGAATCGCGATAGTTCATTAATTGACGAATCTCATTCGAAATCCAAGGAGCCGGAGGTCTTACAACACGTTTTTTTACAACTGGAACATGTTTATTATAAATTTCTAGAATATTATTATTAAACTCATTTAAAATTTCATCAACTCCACCAACATTGTGCATTGCTTCCCAAGGCTTAGAAATAACATCTGCTAAGAAAGCGTCATAGTTGGTGTTTTTAAAATCTCTATATGAAACATACGTGGGTGCTGATTTCTTCCCTTTTACTGCGTAAACACAATAGATGAGGTCATGAGAAGAGAGCCCAGGAACAGGAATTTGACCATGCTTTATTACGTGTGTCAAGTCACTTACGGCTATTAAATCTAATAGCGTAGCAGAGGTGTTTGTAAAATGAGTCGCTTTTAAAGGTAGTATGGTCATGTTACAGGTATAAAACATATTAGTCAAGAAGGTCGAGTCAGATGTCCTTGGTCCAAGTAAGTCTGTGTTAAAGTCGCCCGCTACAATAACATGTCCGTAGGACGGCATAAGATCCAAAAGAGTATCCTCAAATAGAGATAAAAAACCGATCTTGGGGGGGCCTGTAGCACAATCCCAGTAGGATTTCAGTTCCAGACAATTTAAGCTCTAGAAACATGTATTCAGGCTTATTTGAGTTATGTTGATCAGAGCTGTATATAAGCCTAGCCGAGCTTGTAGACCTGATATAGACTGCGACTCCCCCACCACCCTTGTTTAAGCGATCGTTGCGGAAAAGAGTGTAGCCGTATAAGGAGACTTCGGCAGAAGAAATTTTAGGTTTAAGCCAGGATTCAGAAACAAATATAGCGTTAAAATTTTGATTCGCGAATATTTCCCGAAATTCGTCAATATGGCCTTTTAAAGACTGAGCATTGACGTGTGCAATCTTGAAAAAACTAGGATAGGGAGCAACAAGCTGTGAAAGAGTCCGTTGGACATTGTATTTCACGACAACCGGTCCAGTCATACCACCGTCAGTCACCATTAAAATAGACAAACTCCGCATCCCTATCAGAAGCGTACAAACTTAAATTGAAACAAGATATACCATTCATACAAACATTCATACCCATAATACACGTAATATTACATAACATAAACAAATATAACAAGTAAAAAACTAAAACTAACTTAATAAATACAAAATAAATCATTATTCTTTGTGGTTGGTGCATGCTCCACTCCATTATAAACACTATAACACTAACTTACTAACTTACTTATATGACGTTTTTTGATTGTCTTGACCTAAGGAACAAATACACAACATTTTTAGAGGGAGTTTGTAAACACCCTGTATAGATAGAAAGGAATCTTTTCTAACCTAAGCGTCTATGTCCAATGACTACATATCAATAAGACGAACACATCACAAGTAGGATGATAAATTAGTAGGATTATGAACTTAGGTACAGTACAAAAATAAGTTTGCGCCATCACCATCTCGTTCCTTCACAACATTTATTCCAAGTTAGTCGATATAACGTCCAATAAAATCACTTTCAGTTTCAGACAAGCAGCCATTGTCTTAAACAGGTGATGTTTTCGCCTATCGATTCCACATTCACCGTGCAGTACAGGTCTTACGGGAGAATAGACATGCTACTACCATTACACGGAACATCTCGTTTATTGTCATGCGGGTTGCGTCAACAGACCGAGCGTTGCATGGGAGTTGATGTTTTTACTTTCTCCCCACTATACTTAGTATATGGAGAAAGTATTGTTTTCGTCCAAATTTTCGAATTTGAATTTTTAGTGGAATTATCTGTTTTGGTGCTCTCTGAACCATAACCAATTATCTGTTTTTTTTTTGTGATGTCTGGCCGTGTGTCCGTGTGTCTGTAAGGATGTGTACAGAGCTGGAGACCATAACAATGGTCCGATTTTGATGTAATTTGGTATGTAGGTGTAGTTATGGAATATCTCCAGGCGTTTTTTTTTTAAATTTTTTAAATGTTTGATTTTTAAGGGGTTTTACTCCCCAAAAATGGCTAAAAAACGAGAAAAATCTAAATTTCTCAAAAACGGCACTAACGATTTTGATAAAATTTGGCTTATTTGTAGCCCTTAATGTACCCTACCATATGCATAAAACCGCACATTTCTAAAAATTCTCTTTTAAATAATAATAATAATAATATCTGATTTTGGGCGGTTTTTTGCCAAAAAGGGGGTTGTTTTACAAAAATTTTCATAAACTTTTTTCGTGCACCTATACAGGCCTAATTGACATGTTTGGTGCAAATTTGTTCGAAATCGATCGAATAGTTTAAATAATAATATAATATAATATGGATGTGTGTTACATGCATCTAATATTTTCCTTGGTAACATTTTCCTACTTTTGCAATTCTAAATAACCACCTCCTATGCTACTCTTGGGAAGGTATAAAGTATGTGGCAGTTATCTGGTACCGTTTATTTAGTTGGCTATTATCGCTGAGACTACATGTATGGATAGCATGGCTTATGGGCGCTCTGTACTGCACGGTAAACGTCGAATCGGGTGTAGACTACGGTCTACATTTGCCAGTCGCTAGGAGTTCTCAGGGCGTGTTTTTGCCGGCCGCGGGCCGAGTGTGGGACAAGAATGGAAAGAGGAGGAGAGCGAATCCTAGCGGCCGATGGCGCAAACACACTTTTATACCCGCTTCTCTGGTCTGAATGTTTACCATTGCAACTATTCGCATTATTCGTGTAGTCATTGCTATGACGTCATGACCCTTACCAGTATGAGACCCAGTAGTCGCACGCACTGGCTAGAAGCTGCGCCAATACGAACATACACACAACAAAGCTGGTTTGTAGGTAGCCTATCCCTGACTTGATGTAACCGAGGTACAGCTCCTTCGTGCCCAGGTGCGTCGTCATCTCCTTCTCCCTCTCTGTTGTTTCCAAGTCGTCTTTAACCTGTTCCAATTCCTCCATTCCGTAGCTCGAACTGTAACTCTAGACATACGGGGCAAGTTCATGTTAATTATGTATGTGGGGAAAGGTACAAGTTTATTTTGTTGGTTTATCAGCGATTTTCCACAAGAAAGTTGAGCTACTGCACTAACTGCAGTGACCCTTATGGTGAGACCTAAGGTAGGGAGTAGTCAATGAGCACCTATCATGGTTCCCAGAACACATTTCGGAGTCTCGTTAAACATTTTATATGCAGAGTGTTCATAAAGTTCTTTGACCACTTCAATAATTTTGTTACTGAAAATAAATTAACAAAACTTTGTATAGCCTATATCTTGTGTTGCATAATAGGACACATGTTTGACATATACGACCCTCTATGATTTTTTGGGGCTTTGAGAGGGCGTTAAAACTGTAGAAATGATATTTTATTATAACATCAAAGCAGGTTATTAAATAGTTAATATTAGAAATAAGTAGGTTATATTATTTTCCATTCTTCAATGTTGTAGCCTTACTGGATTGTTAATATTAATATTATAATTACCTTATGGCGATTCTGTCAAACAATCCTCGGTTGATGTGGTTAGTAGGGTGGTGTGGTAGTAGGGTTGATGTGGTACCCTACTAACCACATCAACCAAGGATTGTTTGACAGAATCGCCATAAGGTAATTATAATCTATATATATTAAAAGAATTTGGTCAAAACCTATTTCCAATCGCCCAGCCTCTCCTAATGGACCGATTTTGATGATTTTTGTTTTAAAATGTGTCTTATTACCTGTAGATATGTCATCAAGCATTTACCGAAGTCCTAGGACATTAGGGCTACGCCCCAGTGGCCCTCAAAGTTTCAATGTTAATCTTATGGAAGGTCAATCTTAAGGAAGAAGAAGAAATATTTCATTTGATTTTATCAAGGACACAAAAACAGCTGTTCGTATGAAAAGCTTAAAACAGCTGATTTTGATCAACAACTGATTTGGATCAAATCAGTATCAAATGTAGTATTACCTTTTTGAGGTTACATTGACAAACTAAAAACAAACACAAACAAAAATCAACGAAAAATGCTAACTATATTTTAATTCAATTCGAACATTGGTTGTTACAAACCTATTATATATAAAACAGCTAATTTGGATCAAAAACTGAACATAATCATTCACAGATATGTCAAGTCTTATATATTATCATCCGTTCAGCCGCTATTCACTCGAGAAGGAGCCCCGGTATACAATCCTTCAAATTTCCCATGTTAATCTTATGGAGATAATGTTTAATGAGTTTGAGTCGCTAATTTATGCTCGGTCACCTATGTACAAACGAGCAAAAGATTAACGAGATTCTTTATCGAATTTTCCACCTGCGAGCGAAGCGAAGCAGCCATCTGAGGCCGAAGGCCGAGCCGGGGTTGGGACGCGGAGCGTCCAGGGGCAGAGCCCCTAGTATTTATATTATTTTCCTGAACTTTGATTGTCCATTACTTTGAAACGAAGCGAGATATTAAGCTCTAGTTTGCGCCATTCTGTTTCTCTTTTAATAAGCTTTTCAATGGTGTACTACATGACCTACCTTTACATTTGAAATTGTTAACTCCATCCCCCCCCCCCCATAAGCCCCAATAAATCATAGAGGGTCAGATATGTTAAAAGAATTTCTGCACCACAAGATATATACAAAGTTTTGTTAACATATTTTCAGTAACAAAAATAACGAATGGGGTTAAACACTCTGTATATGTGTTCGTACTCTGACAGCTTCATTTTATGTCCGATTTGGTCCAAACTTGGTACACAAATTGGTTGTCTCTATCGCTTGGACGAGTTCGTTAGAAAAAAATCCAACAATCGAAAGTACGTTTTTTGACCAAAAGTAACTACTATTTTTTGAAGATTTTTCGTACTAAAATGAACCCTTTTTAGGGTTTTATGTAAAGAAATAAATGTAAAATATTATTCTGCATATTTCGTTTTTTTTAAACAACTTTATAGCTCGCTTAGTTTCCCCAAAATCGATGAAAACGTAAAATACCATAAAAGTACCCGGTCCAAATCCACGTGGAGGCCGACGGCCGAGCTTGTTCTCTGCGAGCGAAGCGAAACAATCCATAACCCGAGGCTGTAAGGTCGGGTTTCAAACTCGTCAGTCGAAGCTGAAGGCTTAGGTGTAAACACAATCTACTAATTTATGTCGTACACGTATACAGCTATTCAGCGCTTTCTTGAGTAGACAAATTCCCCAAATTGTTGGTTGAAACCCTAAAATATATATATTTAATTTTGGAAATTTGCTAAATTTACGTCACCGGTTCAGCTATGTGATTGAATTATTTACATTTTGTTTTACTACTGGAAAAGAGTTCAAAGTAATTTTATATTGAATATGTACTGTTATATTATTTGTGCAACAATTCTTACTCTTTTAGAAGTGTTTGAGATTGTTCGAGAGAACTGTCTTTGGACGTTTTCTTCTACATCCTTCGTCTCGCTCTCCTGTCTTTCCAAGAGGACGGAGTAGTCGAGTCCCATCCTCTGGAGCTCCCAGAAAGAACCTTGCATCTCTATAGCGTTCTGAAACAATCAATACAACCCTGTACACTTGAAGTGATAACCAGAACGCATGTTTGATTTGTTGAACGCGTTTCGACGATAACGCCGTCATCTTCACTATCATCAACTATTTCGAAATCTATACATATAATACAATCGTGTCTGTCTGTGATGGCATCAGATCAGAACCGGGGATTTGAATTTAAACCCTATTAACACGTGCACTGCTAAAAACGCATGTAAGACGCACTTGACACTATGAGAAGCTGCCGACGCACAGTGCATTGCACGCCTACCCCCGTATTGGGAATATTTTCAATACACAATGTATTGTATGCTTCGCACGCCAATTTTAAGCCTATGTACGTCCGCTTTAAAATTATTAGTGATTATAACGTAGAAAGGTTAAAAAATGAAGCAATTTCTACTCATTTAGGCTATAAATATAAAAAATAAAAGGTCAGCTCCTACCATAGGAAATACGAAATTTGCGTAACAGTGAACATTTTAAACAACAATTTCCAAGCTTATCCTTATATATAATTCTGTAAGCAAAATTTTATATTCAAAATTGTGGGAATTTGGTAAATCGGAGGATGATGGGAGAGGTGTTAAATTAAAGTTATCGATTCAAGGAACGAGGGAAAAATATAAGTTTTTTCTAAAATTAAAAACTAAGGGGTTTTTGAGATCCCCGAAAAATCCCCATAAGAAATGCATGAGAATTTAAAAACGTCTGCTTTGTTTACATTAAAACATTTGGTATTAAATAAATAGATTAAAAACAAAAAACAGCTGTTCTGTAAAATAATATGACAGTTAAAGTCAATTATGTTTTTAAATAAAATCTGCTACTTATTAACCTTATTAACATATTAACCACGTTGACACACACATAGAGAAACCTCATAAGTGTGATTTTTGGAAGTTTGTATGGCTGTTCTATTAACTCTTCATACATTTATACTAATATCATAGAGAGGTAAAGTTTGCTTTTATGTTTGTTTGTTTGTATGTAGGGGGTAATCTCTGGCACTACTGAACCGATTGAAAAATAGGTTTACTGATAAAAAGCTACACTTTACCTGAGTAACATGAGCTGTATGTAATTCATTTCGATAAAAACCTTTTTTTATTTCAATATTTTGTAAATTTAGTCGGGAAAAATTCTTAAGTTAGGCCTAGAATGATAAACCAACACATGTATTTACATTTATTACCATAGCAATAAATTGAATAAAAGAACAGATAATATAGCTGTTTGTTACAATATTTCCTTTGGTCGAGGTTGTTAAGGCGTCAATGCTTTATCAATCGTCATGGCAACCATCAATGGAAAAGTTCCGGGTTCAACTCCCATTGACCTCGAATAATTTTCTAAATGGTTTCTTAACAGACATCGTTGGCTGTGGTTCGGATTCCACGTAAAACTGTAGGTCCCGTCTTCATTAGCCTTAAGTGGAAAACAGCAGGACGTTAAACACAAAAAAAAACCCAATATTTCCATTAACAGCTGATTTCAACTTATAACCATTATTATAACTGCTGTTATGAAATATAAGAAATAATTTGATTCGAACATTTATCATTATTTATCATCTTAATTTTGAGGTTATTATTATTAATCATACAACTTTATTATAAATAAAACATAACATTTGTTTTTAGAAGGTTCCATTGGGTGTTGGCGTGCGGAGCACGTAGGGGTATCCCCTAGTTTTTGCGTTGTCTATTTTATAATTTAAAATGCACTTTTTAAACCTAATATTAATTTTTACTACAAAATTTCGGGAGGGGGGTTGACCCCTTAACCTCCCTCTCCCCCGCTACGGCCTTGAGTCCCACAGTAATTCTCTGGAGAGTGTCTGCTTATAACTGTAGACTTGTAGCACTTTCTGGTATTCGATTTGAGATAATCATTGGATTCAGCTTGCCGACTTCTTTCAAATTTCCACTGAACCAATTCAGTGCAGGTTGAACTGTTTAGGTGTTATAACACAAAAGAGTACGTTTTTCAGCTGTAGCTTTTCAACTGTATTATAAAAAAAAAAAAAAAAAAAAAAAAAAAAAACTCCGGGACCATGTGGTGAATGGAAATTTAATTCTCTACAACTCCAACGCGATTTAAGGGGTAAATAATGTAAAAAAAACTTTTGAAAGTTGTTGACAGTTTTGCTTCAGAAATTTTCGGACGTTGTGGCACGTAGTCAACGTGTCGGATAGTATAGTAAAACTAAAGCTAGATTCCAAGTTTAAGCTGTGTTTGCTTTTAAGATAAACGAATGCACTTACATTGTTCAGAAGTATCATGTGGTCTACCGCGGATAAATGCTGAACTTGATGGGTGACCAGGATGCATGTCTTACTGGCCAGGAAATCTGCAAAACACGGGAACACTTTCAATACGTGTATTTGACTATAACAGCCAATTTAGTAATTTTGGAACATTGTATGTAGGCATTAAAAATTTGTTTTCCAAAACTACAATCACCAAATTAAAACCAAAAATAAATTGAATTTACAAACACGTACCAAATGCATATACTTCCATTTATCCTTTATTGCCGAATTTCAACAGGAAATATGATCTATTTTGCAGTGACCCTTATGGTTTTATTTATAATATATAAGAGCAGATGTTTGAATTATAATAGAATAAAAATTTGTCGTTGATTTTTGTTTGCATTCTTCTTCTACTTGTATAAAGCTAAACGGTAACACTGATTCACTGACATTAATTATTAGGCACTTCCCGTAATCGGACCCCCCTCAACCTTATACTTGAATTAATGCTCTCGACGAGAAACTTTTAGGAAAATTACCAGAGTTAAATTTTTTTTTATTTTGGAAGCACCGGGAATGATTTTTTAGATTTTTTCAATTTTTTCATTTTTTTACTTTGAGCCCGTTTTGTAAGAAAACGGTAAGATATAGCAAACAATGTTAAATACAAGAGTTGTAGAAAATTAAATTTCAAACTAACGATTTTCCGTCAGATTCAAGATCCAATCATCCATTTAGCCACTATTCATCCGAGAAGAGAGGCTCCGCCCAATTTCTTTAAAGCTAGACGGTAACACTGATTCACTGACATTAAATTATTAGGCACTTTCCGTAATCGGACCCCCTCAACCTTATACTTGAATTAAAGCTCTCGACGAGAAACTTTTGGGGAAATTGCCAGAATTTAATATTTTTAAATTTTGAAAGAACCTTTTGGGCGAGAAATATGATTTACATTTTTTCATTTTTCCACTTTGATCGCGTTTTGTAAGAAAACGGTAAGAGATAGAAATAAATGTTAAATGCAAAAGTCGTAGAAGATTTAATTTCAAACTAACGATTAACCATCACATTTAAGATCCAATCATTTGTTCAACCGCTATTCACCCGAGAAGAAGCTCCGGCACACAATCCTTCAAATTTCCCATGTTAATCTTATGGAGATAATGTTTAATGAGTTTGAGTCAGCTGCCAAATAAAAAAGCTGATTTATGCTCGGTCACCTATGTACAAACGAGCCAAAGATTAACGAGATTCTTTAGCGAATTTTCCAACTGCGAGCGAAGCGTCCAGGGGCAGAGCCCCTAGTTTTTTTATATTGTTAACTTAATGTAAAACGATGATGGTTGTGAAGAATAATTCACACATTATAAACTTTTAAGTTGGTTGCTATACTAATGAATGTAAACAATCATGTGTTGCTAAGCTTTTGATCCAAACAGCTGTTTTATCAGAATTTTCACTATTTTTAAGCTTAAAAGTGAAAATTTTGTAAAGATGTTTTTTAGCGTTCGTCTATGACTCCGTAATGATATACCTTTAAATTTTCGTACTTGTATTTCAAATAGTTCTTGATCCACGTCGATTCTAAGTCTGTCAGTTACGGCAAAGCCTCCTGTATAAAAGATTACAGGGCGAATCCCCACCATGTTATATTCAAGTCATCGTAATACATACCCTCTATACAGTCATGGAAGAGATGTTTACCAACATGGGCGTCAACAGCTGATAAGGGGTCGTCTAAAAGATAGATATCTGCTTTCTTGTAGACGGCTCTGAAATTTCAAATTTAATTTCAACTGAAAGACATTTATATGCATAAGCTACGACACAATATAAAATAATACACAACAGTTTTCACAGAGATAAAGCGTCGTAACTTTTAAAGGGGTGAACAAGCAATACAATTTAAAATTAATTATATTATACAATCTCTATACATAAACATGAATGTTTCTTTGCAATCTATAGAGTCAGAAACTATTCGACCGATTTTAATAAAAATTTCATATATTATCCATATTAACTTCATGTTTGGGCTACATTCTAAGGGACTGAAGTGGGGTTGAAGTTTAAGTAAATCTACAGTATATATACAGGGTGATTTTTTTAAATGTGCCACCATTGGCATCTCAGAAACTATAAAAGTTACAACAATCTTTAAACGGGGGACCTTCCCTACTTTTTCCCTTTCATAAAAACTACAACATTAACATTTTCAAAAACTCCGCCATTTTTCCAATATGGCGGCCAACTTCATTTTTTAAAATGGAAACCCACATTTTTTATGTTGAATTTCGATTAAGGATAAAAATTTAAGACATTTTTATTCTCTTGTATTTTTTCCTAAACCCAACCGTTTATGAGCCACAGCCTCTCAAAAATGTTCTATTTTATGTGATTTTTTTAATTGGGCCAAAATTGGGATCTCAGAAAGTATTAATTTTACAGCAAACTTTAAATGGGGAACCTTTCCTTGTTTTATGAGAAATTAAAAAATATGTAGTTAAAATATTTCTAAATGGCCGCCATTTTCCAATATGGCGGACAACTTTGAAATTTCTTATGGAAACCCCTACTTTTTATGACGGATTTGAGTTTTACATGCAATTGTAAGACTTTTTTTATTCTTGGTGTTTTTTGATAAACTTAACCGTTTAGCCGCTAGGAGCGCTAGAATTAAATGTTTTTGAAGTTTTCTTTAAAAAAATAGACATACAAAATAATTCTGCACATTTTGTTTTTTTACGCGACCTTATAGCCCCAAAAACAATCAAAACGTGAAATACAGCAAAAGTAACAGAATTAAATCCACGGCTTTTACCGTGGTGACAGAAAAAAGCCACCATGCTGGCAGCACCTTCGTGAGTAGATCAATTTCCCAAATAGTTGTGTGAAACCCAAAAACATATATAAATTTAATTTTGGAAATTCGCTCAACTCACGTCAGCGGTTCAGCTGCGTGGTCGAATTATTATTTAAATAAAATCAGTCTCAAGCGTTGTTATCCACAAAAGATACAGTATTTATTAAGGAAACTAGTGACCTACCTGGCTAGATTGATCCTGGCCTTTTGACCTCCGGAGAGCGACGCACCTCTCTCCCCGACTAAAGTCATATCCGCTCTTGGTAGCAGTTCCAAGTCTCTTTCTAGAGAACAAATTTTGATCACCTAAACACCAGATAAACATGGTTAGCGAAACATGAATTGAAATTGAAAATAGAAAATCATATTGAATAGATGAAAACCTTGCAATTAATTTAGGTTAAATGTACGAAAAGAAAAACATACGTACTTCTATTTCCTTGGTAGTATAAATAAGATATTGTCATTCGTGTTTTTGTGTTTAAAGTTGTTAAAATTCAAGGAATTTAAGATGGACGAATGGTAGTGGATAGTGTTAAAATATTGCAGCTATCAATGACAGGTGAAATAAACGGTACCAAGAACTGGCACATACTTTCTCACAAACATATTTAAATTATTAAACAGATTCACTGTGACTTCAAAATTGTATTAAAGCTAGAGAGAAAACTATTCGATCGATTTCGGACAAATTTTCCCCAAACAATTAGGCCTGTATAGATGCACAAAAAAAATGTTTTGACCAATTTTAAAAAACAACCCCGTTTAGGCTAAAAAAAACCCGTAAAAAATCAGTTATTATTTTTGTACAATTGGTAGTTTACATTAAGGGCTAAAAATAATGGGATACATTATCAAAATCGTTGAAGCCGTTTTTTTATAAAAAAATAATAACTGATTTTTTGGGGTTTTTTTGGCCAAAAAGGGAGTTGTCCAAAATTTTCAAAACCATTTTTCGTGCATCTATACTGGCTTAATGAGACATATTTCGTGCAAATTTGTTCGAAATCGATTGAATAGTTTTCTCTCTAATGTAGCTTTGTATACATACAGACAGACATTTTGTAAAAACCACTTTTTTGGACTCAGGGGGTCCCAAAACGGATATTTCCACAAAACTCTCAACATCGATTTTTTTTAGATCACTATACTTTCTCTATACTATAGTGCATATATTTAGATTAGGATGTCATCTATAAGACGTTGCTAATTTGAATGATTTTACATTAAAGTTAAAGAACTAATAGCCCTATAACTTTTATAGGATTCATTCCGTATGTAAAGTCAATATATTAATCAAGAAATGAAATACTAAAATAGATTACGTACCCTGTTGTACCGCCTTTTATCAAAGTCCTGCCCAAACAAGATATTCTGCCTGACAGAGCCGGCAAATATCCAAGGCTCTTGCGAGGCGTAAGAAATGCTTCCACTGATCTTCATATGTCCTTGACATGCTTGCAGCTCGCCAAGTAGCAACTGTAGTAAGGAACTCTGAACAAAAATTTAAAATATGTCAATCAAACAATACAAGCCAGTATTAAATGCATTTTCTTGTAGTTCAATACAATATATTTTTAATTATAATAATACGTTTTAATCGAACCAATATTCAATAAGTAACCTTTTATAGTATTTATTATAAAAGGAAAGAAAGTGGACTTATATCACTCGAAAGAGGGTCGCCGAAATACTACCACCCGGAAAACTACCCCCCCTAAGCAGGTTCCTACGTCATTTTGACGTCAGAGATCGGGGGGGGGGGGCAGTTTTCCAGTCACGCACACTCAAGTTTCGATGCGTCTGTATTATCACTTTATATAATTAGAATAAAAAAAAACTAGAGGACTAACCTAAACTGTTTAGTCACAGTATGTTGCCGATAACAGTATAATTGTAGGAACCTGCTTGGGGGGTAGTTTTCCGGGGGGTAGTATTCCGGCGACCCACTTTTGCTAGGGGGGGTAGTATTCCAGTCGCGGACACGGCTCCCATATTGGTTAGTTGGCAGATTTCGTGACGTCACGTTTCACCTGGGGGGGTAGTTTTCCGGAGGGGGGGTAGTATTCCGCATCCCCTCGAAAGGTACTGTGCCACAGATTGCACGAAACAAATCATGTGTGTATGTTACAGTTAAGCTAGGTAAAATAATATAAAACTACCCCTAATCTAAAATTGTGTTGCTAAGCTGGTTATACCAACAGTCCGATTTTGATGAAATTTGGTACGTAGGTGTAGTTCTGGAATATCTCTAGGAGTTTTTTCAATTTTTTTAAATTATGGATTTTTAAGGGGTTTTTCCCCTAAAAATAGCCAAAAAACGAGAAAAATCTAAATTTCTCAAAAACGGCTCTAACGATTACGATAAAATTTGGCTTATTTGTAGCCCTTAATGTACCCTACCATTTGAAAAAACCGCATCTTTCTAAAAATTCTCGTTTAGGTAATAATAATAACTGATTTTTGGGGGTTTTGGCCAAAAAGGGGTTGTTATTCAAAATTGTTCAAAACCTTTTTTCGCGCATCTATACAGGCCTAATTGACATGTTTGGTGCAAATTTGTCCGAAATAGATCGAATAGTTTAAATAATAATAATAATATAATATAGATGTGTGTTACATGCATCTAATATTTTCCATTGTAACATTTTCCTACTTTTGCAATTCTAAATAACCACCTCCTATGCTACTCTTGGGAAGGTATAAAGTTTCAACTGGGAGAAAGTATGTGGCAGTTATCTGGTACCGTTTATTAGTTTAATTTATGTATGGTTGTGCATTATACTCCGTTCACCTTGCCGTGGCGCCTGAATGATTAGGAGACCCTTTGCGTTGGCACGCGCACTCACGAGCGCCCCCCACACCCTCGACCCGGACGGTCAGGTATCAGGCAGGTACACAAGTACTGGAGACGCTACACAATATTATAAGTTGAATCTTTATCCTAATTATATGATTATTTTTGAAATCTTCGTTAAATTCTGAGAAAAATGAGTCCACACAACATATTGTTAGGACCAAAAAAGTGGATTTTGGGGACTTTTATAGTTAAATTAACGACTCCAGCAATGTAAAAACACGTTTATTAACAATTAATAAGTATTTACCTTATTCAATATAATTTAATAACTCGTACAAGAATAATTGGAGGAAACATGTTAAGAAATAAATCAAACAAAAAATAATCGACTAAATGAACCAAAATAATATTACTTCTTGTGTCGTTTTTATCTTAATATATAAAAGAAAAACGATAAAACCGTGCCAAGAATAGTAGGCATCCTTCCCGATGTCGTACCCCCATCAACCATATACTTGAAATGTTTGTATTGGCGTCTATTTTTCAGGGAAAATACGAAAACGGATGTATCTATTACCGGTTTCAAGATGGCGTCCAAAAACAGAAAATTACACAAAGCAGCTTATTCACTATATCTCTTTCATACAGGCTAAACGGTTTGTCCGATTCAAGTTTAGACGGAAAATCGTCAGTCAGCAATTTAATTGTCTACAACTTTCTAATTTACTGTTTTCCTCTATCTCCCACCGTTACTTCGTCAGACACGGAAACGGCAAACATATCACAGTGAAAAACATATTTCCCTAATGTAATGTCGTGTCTGTCCCGAGTAGTGTGTATACTTCCAGCTGTCGGACACCAATCAACCATATACTTTAAATGTTCGTATTGTTGTCTACTTTTTAGAACAAATCCGAAATCCACGATAACTATTACCAATTTCAAGATGGCGTCCAAAAATGGGATTTTAAGGTAATGCGAGATAAATTTACCACAACTTTCCTACCCATGGCGAGTAAACGGTTAGTTGAATTTCACTTTTGATGAAAAATTGTTAGTCAGAAATTTAATTTAATTTAATGATATGGATGAAACAACAACGGTTGGTTTTAGATGGAGTTGGTGTAGATTTTGACAACTAACCGCATATTATTACTAACAACAGTAGCGAGGCACGGGCATTCAGCTAGTATACATATATATTATCGTAATCATGTCGTATTTGGTATCATTTTCTTTGAAATTGTGCGGAGGTTACAAATATACCATTATCAGTTGTTAAAGTTTGAGTTTTGCGAAAATCGCAGTTACGTATTGGACGCCCTAGTCTATGAGTCATCTACCTGGCGGGCGGGACATCTGCATTTGTGTGCGTGTGTGTGTAAGGGTCTCCTAATCCTTCAGGCGCCACGGCAAGGTGAACGGAGTATAGTGCTGATATTATGTACGCAGTAAATACATTCTTTATTATTATTATTATTATTTGAATATAGTTCAATAATTCATGAATTAAATTTGATTATAGTTCATGTGTATGTTATTTTTAAGTTTAAATTTTAAATGGGACGAGATAAAAGTAATGATAACCGATATAACCCACTATTTATATTAATGACATTTTCCACTTCTGCGGCACTACTGCTATCTTTTTATTTGAATAGTTGTGTGCAGTACACCTAGACGCAGCACGAGCTTACCTTTCCAGATCCCACCGTTCCAATCACGCCGACCAACGCTCCCTTCCTGATCCTCATGTTGATGTTTTCCAAAGTCAACTCACTGGAATCAGGCATCCAACGAGCGTTCACACCCCTCATCTCCACACTGTACTCGCTCTCCTCCTCACCCCCTCTGTTCAATATACCGTCTTCATGACGGCGCTGGTAGGACTCCTTACCGTTAACCACGCCGTTCAAATTGTCCGGGGACTTCTTGTTCTTGAAAGGATTCGGTTTCATGGACGCTGAGTAGTCTATCCTGGATCCGAATTCTTCGCGCAGAAGGAAATCCTGGATTAAAAACAATTACGATTAATAGCAACTTATATTTATTATGAGAAAGATACGTTTACATATTAAGATGCTATTAAACATTAAGATACAATTCAAAATTAATATACAATTAAACATTGAGATACGTTTAAACATTAATATACAGTTAACTATTGAGATACAATTAATTGAACATTTATATGCAATTGAACATTAATAAACAATTAAACATTGAGATACAATTGAACATTCATATGCAATTGAACATTGATATGCAATTGAACATTAATATACAATTATTGAACATTAATTAAACACCTTGTATCTCTAAAACTTATCAAGCGATTTGGGTAAAAACTATTACACATATACACAAAGGATTTGTATAAAGCCTGTAAAAATATTGGCCCCCTACAGTGAATACTTTTCTGGAAGAAGTACATTATATTACTTAGTTCGATTTTTGAGGGGTGTGGATCTGTAAATAAATATTTAAAAACATACATAACTCTACTCCTATCAAATTGTTACTTTATACAGTTGTTATAAATGATGAAAACAACAGAATACTAACAAGTTAGATTGATCTAAAAACTACCCCCGATTTTAAGATAAATAGAGCAACGTTTACAATGTAGGTTGAAAATAAAGATTTACCTGCATTTTTTGACAAAAAGTGGTCTTTAATCGTGCAGACCTTTGTTAAACACCTTGTATCTCTAAAACTTATAATTCGATTTGGGTAAAAATTATTACACATATGCACAAAGGATTTGTATAAAGCCTGTAAAAATATTGGCCCCCGACAGTAAATACTTTTCTGGGGAGCAACATTATATTACTTAGTTGGATTTTTGAGGGGTGTGGATCTGTATATAAATATTTAAAAACACACATAATTCTACTCCTATCAAATTGATTCTTCATACAGTTGTTTTAAATGATGAAAACAAAATAATACTAACAAATTAGATCGATCAAAAAACTACCCCCGATTTTAAGATAAATAGAGCAACGTTTACAATGTAGGTTAAAAATAAAGATTTACCAGTATTTTTTTGACAAAAAGTGGTCTTTAATCGTGCAGACCTTTGTTAAACACCTTGTATCTCCAAAACTTATAAACCGATTTGGGTAAAAATTATAACACATATATATACAAAGGATTTGTATAAAGCATGTAAAAATATTGGAACCCTAAAGTAAATACTTTTTTAGGGGAGCAATATTTTATTACTTAGTTGGATTTTTGAGGGGTGTGGATCTGTATAGAAATATTTAAAAACATACATAACTCTACTCCTATCAATTTCATATTTCATACAGTTGTTATAAATAATGAAAGCAACAGAATACTAACATTTTAGATCAATCAAAAACCTAACCCCGATATTAAGCTATTAAGAGTAAAGTTTACAATGTAGGTTGAAAATAAAGATTTGACTGCATTGTTTTTTACAAAAAACTGTCTTTAACCGTGCAAACCTTTGTTAAACACCTTGTATCTCTAAAACGTATCAACCGATTTGGGTAAAACATCAGACACACATACACAAAGGACGTGGATAAAGCCTGTAAAAATATTGGCCACCTACAGTAAATACTTTTCTGGGGGAACACCATTATATTATTTAGTTCGATTTTTGAGGGGTATGGATCTATATATAAATATTTATAAAAATTCAAAATTCTACTCCTATCTAATTGGTACTTCAAAAAGTTGTTATAAAAAATGAGAACAACACAATACTAACATTTTAGATCGATCAAAAAATTAACCCCGATTTTAAGATAAATAGAGTAAAGTTTACAATGTAGGTTGAAAATAAAGATTTACGTTGATTTTTTGACAAAAAATGGTCTTTAATCGTGCAAAACTTTGCTAAATAACTTTTATCTCTAAATCTTATCAACCGATTTGGGTAAAAATTCTCACACATATACACAATGAATGTGTATAAATCCTGTAAAAATAGTGGCCCCCCACAGTAAATACTTTTCTGGGGAGCAACATTTTATTAATTAGTTCGATTGTTGAGGGGTGTGAATCTGTATATAAATATTTAAAAACAAACATAACTCTAAACCTATCAATTTCATACTTTATACAGTTGTTATAAATTATGTAAACAACATAATTCTAACATTTTAGATCGATCAAAAAACTAACCCCG
>JAGFPH010005927.1:54638-84934 GCA_018207615.1 Philaenus spumarius
GTTATAAATGATGAAAACAACAGAATACTAACAATTTAGATCGATCAAAAAATTACCCCCGATTTTAGGATAAATAGTGCAACGTTTACAATATAGGTTGAAAATAAAGATTTACCTGGATTTTTTTGACAAAAAGTGATCTTTAATCGTGCAGACCTTTGTTAAACACCTTGTATCTCTAAAACTTATCAACCGATTTGGGTAAAAACATTTAAACGTATACACAATGAATGTGTATAAAGCCTGTAAAAATATTGGCTCCCTACAGTAAATACTTTTCTAGGAGAACAACATTATATTACTTAGTTCGATTTTTGAGGGGTGTGGATCTATATTTGAATATTTAAAAACATACATAACTCTACTCCTATCACTTTGATACTTCATACAGTTGTTATAAATGATGAAAACAACAGAATACTAACAATTTAGATCGATCAAGAAATTACCCCCGATTTTAAGATAAATAGAGCAACGTTTACAATGTAGGTTGATAATAAAGATTTACCTACATTTTTTTGACAAAAAGTGGTCTTTAATCGTGCAAACCTTTGCTAATTACCTTGTATCTCTAAAACGTATCAATCGATTTGGGTAAAAATTCTCACACATATACACAATAAACGTGTATAAAGCCTGTAAAAATATTTACCCCCGACAGTAAATACTTTTCTGGGGAGCAACATTATATTACTTAGTTTGATTTTTGAGGGGTGTGGATCTGTATATAAATTTATAAAAACACACATAATTCTACTCCTATCAAATTGATTCTTCATACAGTTGTTTTAAATGATGAAAACAAAAGAATACTAACAAATTAGATCGATCAAAAAACTACCCCCGATTTTAAGATAAATAGACCAACGTTTACAATGTAGGTTGAAAATAAAGATTTACCTGCATTTTTTTTGACAAAAAGTGGTCTTTAATCGTGCAGACCTTTGCTAATTACCTTGTATCTCTAAAACGTATCAATCGATTTGAGTAAAAATTCTCACACATATACACAATGAATGTGTATAAATCCAGTAAAAATATTAGCCTCCGACAGTAAATACTTTTCTGGGGAGCAACATTATATTACTTAGTTCGATTTTTGAGGGGTGTGGATCTGTATATAATTATTTAAAAACACAAATAATTCTACTCCTATCAAATTGATTCTTCATACAGTTGTTTTAAATGATGAAAACAAAAGAATACTAACAAATTAGATCTATCAAAATACTACCCCCGATTTTTAGATGAAGAGAGCAACGTTTACAATGTAGGTTGAAAATAAAGATTTACCTGCATTTTTTGACAAAAAGTGGTCTTTAATCGTGCAGACCTTTGTTAAACACCTTGTATCTCTAAAACTTATCAACCGATTTGGGTAAAACATCACACACATATACACAAAGAATGTGTATAAAGCCTGTAAAAATATTGGCCACCTACAGTATATACTTTTCTGGGGGAACAACATTTTATTACTTAGTTCGATTTTTTGAGGGTTGTGGACCTATATATTGCAACGGGAAGTGCCCGATTGCAATTCGAAAATTTCGAGTTTTGTAAAGGAATTTGCAAAAATCGAATTTTTTGAGTCTGGCGAGGGCATCTACTGTATGTAGGCCATGAAACAGCAAAGTCCAGGCGACAAGGCCGTTATCTCCCGAGATGCGACTTTTGAACCATGACATGTTAAGAGCTGAAAACTTAACTTAGTAGAATAGGGAATGATTTCTGTGGGAATAACCGGGATCTGAGAATTTACGGATTCTGGATTTTGGTTGGTTAATGCATTGTGCTAAAAACGCGTGTATTGGTCATCCATTTCCCGATTCGTAAATCAAAAATGTACTTACGTTATAAGCGTTAAAAGCTAAGGGAAATTTTCAAATTAACTCAAATTTCAAAAAGAGTAATATTTTTGGAAATGGCATAATATTCTAAGAAAGAAAGGTTATATAACAAAAGTCGATATTTTCAGTTTTAAAGAAATCAGTCAAATCAAATTGAGTTAAAGTAGTAGAAAAAAGAGTTTTAAAGTAAATGTCTTGTAAGGAACTTTTTAAAGAAAGAATGTAGTGTTATATAAATTAAATAAATAATTAAAATTGTGTAAATTGAAAAGGTGAGGGTTTTCACACATTTAAACGAAGTATAAAAAAGTAAAGTAAATATTTTATGTTATAAAGAGATGAATGAGAGTTATAAGTGTTAGGTGATATTGTAAAACGTTAGTAGTTGAAACAAATTTCGGGAGTAGAGGTAATTAAACCCAGTTTGAAAAATCAAAATTTAAAAAGTCCCTACAAACTACAATTTCTGAAGAAACAAAATAAAACTACGGCCATGTATCCAAAACAAAGGCAAATTGGATATACAAAAAGGAAAAATTGAAAATGTAAATGAGAAAAATTTAATTAATTAATAAGCTGCGTTAGAGACCCCAGTAGGCCTGAAAAGTGAACCCCGAGTCGCACAACTACAATTCGACTTCGAGAAGAAAGGTAAAGCCATGACGAATAAGAATCTCCAAATAAATCCAAAATCAGTGTAAAACTTAACGAGTTATGAAGAAAATAAGGAAATTGGTTAATTTTGGTAAAGCCAAGTAAAGATTAGACGAAGCGGAGGAGACGTCACGAAAGTGGAAGGGATGAGCGGGAAGGCCTAACGCGGGAAACTGCAAAAGCTTAGATATGACTTTATGTGAAAACTAATGAGAAAAAGGAGAAAAAACTTCACAACAATTCAGGAAATAATTTATACAACATATGAGTACCAAAAAACTCCGAAAAAAGTGGAGTTTTTGGAAATCTGGAAAAACCGCCAAACGCTACAGTTACAAGGGAAAGGGAGACCCTATAAAAGCGGAGGACGCGTTGATCTGAGGCTGCTTCTAAAAAATTGCTGCGAGAGATGTGTTAGTCTGCTTCTTATAATTTTTGATACGCCGTGAGGCTGCTGCATCATCTGTTAATTTTTCTAAGATGTTATAAGTTCGATATTGTAATCAAGTCTAACGATTACCAACAAGTACTGGATTTTTGTCTTCGTAAAACTTAAATATTATATTTTTTATAAAAGTCTAAAGAGCTGAGAGTTTATTAAGCGTAAATGACATAGTTAAGGGATGTCATTTGGACTACGTCAAAGGAACGAACTGGCGAACTCATCAACTTCAAATGAACTTCTAAAAGGATAACCAGACGAACAACCCGAGGAAAACTGGACATAAGGAGGGAAACGATCCGGCTAACCAACAGGCGACTTCTGGAGGACCACAGACATACCACGACATCAGGGAAGCTGTTCTAAAGAAAACACCTGTATTCCCAGGACAACACCAGCGACTCTGAGGTCACCAACTGTAGAAAAAAGAAACAGCAAACATAAGGTCTGTGAAAATCGAATGCTACGTTATTTGTCCCCTAAATTGCCTGAATTAGAGTCAGTAAATTTGTTTCAAATACTGGGTTAGTTAGGATAATTTTTAAATTAATATCTGTAAAAATCTATTAAAAAAGTAAATTCATTCAAATCAGTAGAGTCATTAAATAGTATAAATAAATTAATAATTAAATCAAATCATAAGCCATATAAAATTAAAAGCCATTATTAAAAATTGAATTAAATTAAATTAGAACGTTCTGCCTATCTGTAGAATAATTGTATTTGAATTGTGTTTAAAAGTTATTGTTTTAAAGGGAAAGTTACCCTAAGAAATTGATTATTATTATTTGAAAGGTCTGTTTTATTTTGCAAATTTGGTAAATAAAAACTATAATTTATTTACAGAACAAAAAATTCACTTGAGTTTTAAATTTACCTGTATTACTGTATATCCATTGTGTCCTGTTCTTATACAATTAGTAGTGAATATATGAAAAGGTTTTTGAAAGCACAAATAGGTTACTATGGCGGTTCCACTGTTCTCACTTCTCTGAGATTTACAAAAAGTAAACAAGAGTCATTAATTATCTGAGCTAGTAAAGTTTTAAATTCTGGAAGTTGTAAAAAAGTCTTTTATAGAGTAAAGTAAATTTATTCAACTTAAATTGCATCACCTAGGTGAAACATGTTAGTAGCCTTAGCCTTCCAGTAGGTGATAGTAATTTAAATTTACAGCAAAGCAAGTTGTTTCTTTGAGAAGATTTTGGTGTCCCGAAAGTCGGGCCCGACAACAAGAGCTTTCGTTGTAAATTTTTGCGTCCCGAACGAGGGGCGTGATTTAAATTTGCAGCGGCAAACGTGGTTTGCGTTGTAATATAAATATTTAAAAACATACATAACTCTACTCCTATCACTTTGATACTTCATACAGTTGTTATATATGATGAAAACAACAGAATACTATCAATTTAGATCGATCAAAAAATTACCACCGATTTTAAGATAAATAGAGCAACCTTTACAATGTAGGTTGATAATAAAGATTTACCTACATTTTTTTTGACAAAAAGTGGTCTTTAATCGTGCAGACCTTTGTTAAACACCTTGTATCTCTAAAACGTATGAACCGATTTTGGTAAAACATCACACACATATACACAAAGGAAGTGTATAAAGCCTGTAAAAATATTTGCGCCCTACCGTAAATTCCTTTCTGGAGGAACAACAATATTATTATTTAGTTCGATTTTTGAGTAGTGTGGATCTATATATATTATGAATATTTAAAAACATACATAACTCTACTCCTATCAAATTGATACTTCATACAGTTGTTATAAATGATTGAAACAACAGAATAATAACAATTTAGATCGATCAAAAAATTACTCCCGACTTTTAAGATAAATAGTGTAACGTAGGTTGAAAATAAAGGTTTATCTGGATTATTTTGACACAAAATGGTATTTAATCGGGCTGACCTTTGCTAAACACCTTGTATCTTTAAAACTTATCAACCGATTTGGGTAACATTCTCACACAATATACAAAAGGGATTTGTATAAAGCCTGTAAAAATATTGGCCCCCTACAGTAAATACTTTTCTGGGGAGCAACATTATATTACTTAGTTCGATTTTTGAGGGGTGTGGATCTGTATATAAATATTTAAAAACACATAATTCTACTCCTATCAAATTGATTCTTCATACAGTTGTTTTAAATGATGAAAACAAAAGAATACTAACAAATTAGATCGATCAAAATACTACCCCCGATTTTTAGATGAATAGAGCAACGTTTACAATGTAGGTTGAAAATAAAGATTTACCTGCATTTTTTGACAAAAAATGGTCTTTAATCATGCAGACCTTAGTTAAACACCTTGTATCTCTAAAACTTATCAACCGATTTTGGTAAACATACTCACACATATACACAATGAGTTTGTATAAAGCCTGTAAAAATATTGGCCCCACACAGTAAACACTTTTTTGGGGAGCAACATTATATTACTTAGTTCGATTTTTGAGGGGTGTGGATATGTATATAAATATTTAAAAACATACATAACTCTACTATTATCAAATTGATACTTCATACAGTTATTATAAATGATGAAAACAACAGAATTCTAACAATTTAGATCAATCAAAAAATTACCCCCGATTTAAAGATAAATAGAGCAACGTTTACAATGTAGGTTGAAAATAAAAATTTACCTGCATTTTTTGACAAAAAGTGGTCTTTAATCGTGCAGACCTTTGTTAATATACAATTGAACATTAATAAACAATTAAACATTAAGATCCAATTAAACATTTTGCTCAAAGATATAAAATAAATTTCGGAAAGCAAAACAGCAGATTGCACACTTAAACCAACGGTTTTAACCCCAAGTATTTGAAATTAATTAATTTAGACAAAACTATACTAATTACCTCCAATCTTCTGATGGAGACCAAACACTCTGCTATTTCAGCGAAACCTCTCACAAAGAGCCCGGTCAGCGTGAAAGCCAGAGTTTGCATATACGAAGACAACACAAACACCTGCAACAAAATAAATACAGAATCAATATTTCTCGTTCAAATATGTAAAGAGGTTATATAAACACACAGTATATTTTGGGGAAAACGATTTGGGATGTTGGGCGAAGATACCAAATACCAGAGGTGCACTTGTAAGCGCAATTAGATGATACAGAGTGGGTACTTATGTAATAAAATAATTAGGAATGATATAACGCAGAGTTGGATTTTTAAGTAAACCAACATTTAGGTAGAAATACTAGACGGGGAAAACTGAGAGGGGAACAGAGGTTTTAAGTAGGGCAAAGACATTAGAGAGGAGGTCTTTTTTAAACGCTTCTTGGAAGGCAGGGGTCTTCGAGGTGTGGACGCCAGCGTGAGCGTCAAGGAGAGACCAGAGGCTTTTCCGTGAGGAGTGCCAACATAGGTGGTCATAGAGGAGGAGGAAGAAGGAGAAGGCTGTAAGCTGTCCTCGCGGAGCTACCAGGACAGAGTAAAGGTGAGGGCACGGTTTGTGGATATTAAAGAGTTATGTAAATTCCTGGTTAGCATTAATTTCTGTGGGTTGATCTATTGGTAGTTATATACTAGGTGTCTTAAAAAGTCTCACCCTCCCCCACTTTAACTTTTGTGTTTGTTAAAACAAACAAATATTCTTTGGGGAACGATACTAACTTAGTCCAAAGGATCTTTTGAAGCAATCGGAAATTTTGAATGTTTCCTAAAAATGGGAGATTTTGGGGGCAACTCAAATTTTTTAAATGGGAAGTATGGTCATGTGATTCCTCATTTTAAAAGTCTATTTAAGACTAAGAAAATAGCATAAAGAAAATAAAAATCGGACCACCCAAAACAAAATGGCGGCCTTAAACGTGTCGAAATAAATCGACATAAAGTTGCTAATATCTCGAAAAGGAAGAGTTTTTAGAAAAAATTTTCAAGAGACAAAAAATGTTTATTTCAAAGTGCTTGACTTCATAAATTGCTTTCAAATCTATTTCGTAAATTTTATTTATTTACAACATTTTCTAAGATGTAGGAGTCGACTTAAAATTTACGAAATCGATTTGGGAGCAATTGTTTAGGTCAAGCACTTTGAAATAAACATTTTTTGTCTCTTGAAAGTTTTTCTAAAAACTCTTCCTTTTCGAGATATTAGGTGAAGTGAATAAAATTGAGCACTTGCTCTTTCTACCAAAAATGGAGCTGATGCTCCGATTTCATGTGAATAAAAAGAAGTTACTCAATGAACGCTAGGAGCACTTGCTCCAACGACGAGTCGACAATGACTTGTGAGTACTTGCTCGCATTTCTAAGTGAATAAAATGCACGGCTAGCTTACAAATATGAGTAAGTACTCGTTAAATTGCCGATCTACTCATTTGCAGATTCACCTTGCTCAAGTGAAGAGATTTTTAGGTTATTATGGCAGAGTTTTTACCCATCCGTGCTGTAAAGTTGTACAGAGTGCGGCGGAATTGCATTGATGAAGATTACCGGGCTCTATACCGTTTTAATAAAGCTAATGTGTGGAATGGTTGAGCGGACATTTTCTTGGTGAAAGCTTTGAAACACGTGGTTTTTCATTGTCAAGTTTAGTTAGAATATGTGTTTTATTTCGGTATATTGGGGATCCCGGGATCCGGCAGAAGATGTTGGTATCGGCAGAACCACGGTGACAAAAACTATTTCTGAAGTAATGGCCGCTATCCTGCAAAATAAAAACTTATGGATAAAATTTCCCATATCGCAGCAAGGAATGGAGGAAGAGAAAGTCAAGTGGCAAGAAAAATATAGATTCCCATCAGCTATAGGTGCTATAGACTGTACTCATATTCCCATTCGTAATCCCTCTGTGCACGGTGATGAGTTTATTAATAGGAAAAGATTTGCAGTATAAATGTACAGGCAACATGCAGTACTGATGATATGTTTATGAATGTAGACGCCTCTTGGCCAGGGTCTGTGTACGACGCACGCTTTGGAGAAATTCCGAGATTTATAGAGTCATGGAATGGAATACCGCAAATGCACTTTTAATAGGGGATTCGGTCAGGGTACGGCATAACATTTGACTTATGACGCCTTACGACAATCCAATAACTGCAAGAGAAATAGGGTATAACCGCTGTTTGGCTCAAAACCGAGTAATAATTTAGAGGTGTTTTGGGCAGTTAAAACTGCGCTTCCCAATCCTACAAAACAAAATAATAATGAAAATAGATAATATTCTATCGATTGTTGTTTGCTGTTTCATTCTTCATAATGTAGCCAAACGACTAAATGATGAAGATTTCTGCATTTGACAGTGGAGAAGGGGGAGTAAGCATGTACTCCAACTGCCTGAGCATGCTCACCAGTCTGTAATTGACTTTTTATTCACCTCTAAAATGAGCACTTGCTCAAGGTGACAGATGATACTCATCCAAATCTGAGCATCTTCTTCCGAGCATATACTTCAATTTTATTCACTTTACCTATTAGCAACTTTATGACGATTTATTTCGACACGTTTAGGGCCGTCATTTTGTTTTGGGTGGTCCGATTTTTATTTTATTTATGTCATTTTCCTAGTTTTATAAGGTTTACTCAGGCTGACAAACAACCTACCGTCTCCACGGTGAGCCGTCCTCCCATCAACACTATGGACAGCAGAGTACAGAATATTGCAAACCTCGTGGTAAACAAGATGAACACCAGGTACAGACCACGCAAGAAGGCGGTCATGCGGTATACTTTTAGCTCGGTCCTGCAATAAATAATAATAATTCAATGACGCAACTGAACCGCTGACCAAAGTCTAGCGAATTTCCCAAATTAAATTAACACGTTTTAGGGTTAGGCCAGTCGGTAAAGGTCAATTTTGACCAAAAGTACCAGTAATTTGCAATACGGCTGATTTTTTTTTATAAGTACATTAAAGTATGTAGATTAACATAAAAAAAGTTTACCAGTCTATCGATTTCCCAAAGTCGAAAAAAAAATCGATTATCATTTTGTTTTTCCGATTATCCTTAATATTTCGAGCTGGGGTAAAGATAGAGGAAAATAAAAAATACCACCGTGTAGGGGAGGTATTTTCCAACAAAAAAGGTCATATGTATTTATTTCGTCCGAGCAATGGTTTGTCCGGAAAAAATTCGATAATGCAGGTATGTATTTTGCAGCAGGGGAAATCACTAAAAGGGGACATCTTATTCATATATGAAGCGTTGGCTCATTCTAAATTGGCCGAATTTTAATATATCGAATTGAAACTTGACATAGGAGTTAAAATATATATTTTAAACAATTATGCTGAGTCTCAGCTTGTTATCTTGAAAATTACCCGATCTAGAGCCACTTGACTTATTAATGGGTTTCTCGATTTTAGGAGTACCGGACCCACCAATTCATTTTAAACAGCTCCAGCCTAGAAAATTTTCAAAATATCAACCTGAAAGTTTTTTTACAAGTTAAATATATATATTCAAACAAGTTCAAGGAGTATAAACCTTTTTCATTATTTACTTTTAAAAGCACAAGTAAATTAATAAAGTATAATTTTAGACCTTTTTAGATTTTTCATCAAAACGCTTGAGTTGATCAGCTGCAGATTAGTCATTTTTTTAAATATAGTTTTTAAAGTAAGTATAGCAAAAAACAATTGTATTTTTAACTTCTGTACCAATTTTTAAATCGATATGTTCAAAAATGTCGAAAATGGAGTCGTTGAATCCAAAAGTGTTATAGTTAAAACGAGATAGGTAAAACAGAAGACTATTTTCAAGCGCCTCGTTTTTAAAAATAACAAGAAAAAAATCGTTCATACTTACTAAGAATATTTATACTGGTGTACTCAACTTGTAAAACAAATTTGATGTTGATATTCCAAAAAGTTTCTAAACTGGAGCTGTTTAAAATGAATTGGTGGATCCGGTACTCCTAAAATCGATAATCGAAATCGACTCCTAGATCGGGTCATTTTCAAGATAACAAGCTGAGACTCAGCATAAATGTTTAAAATATATATTTTAACTCCTATACCAAGTTTCAATTCGATAAAAAAAAATTCAGCCGTATTGCTAATTACTGGTAGTTGTAACCTATACCGACTGGGCTAGGTTTCAATTAACAATTTGAGAAACTGGTCTACTCACGGAGGCGCTGGTGGCTCTATCCAGCGCCTCCGTGTACGAGATATATTAAAGTCATACCAGGGTTTTATTTATTATTCATGATCTATGGTTAAACACACTGATTGGATGATAAACCTAACCACAAATAGAAGGAACAAAATAAAGGCGTACGGCCGTGGTATCCCCATCAGAAACGAAGTTCATCACGCCTTTTTACTTTCTCCCCCCTATACGTAGTATATGGAGAAAGTTTTGTTTTCGTCCAAATTTTCGAATTTTAATTTTTAGTGGAATCATCTGTTTTGGTGCTCCCTGAACCCCCAAAAATGTTTAGTGGCATTATCTGTGTTGGTGCTCCCTGAACCCAAAAATATTTTCAGTAGAATTATTTGTTTTGGTGCTCACTGAACCCAAAAAAGTGGGTTTTTGGTGATGTCTGTCCATGTGTCTGTAAGGATGTACAGAGCTGGAGACCATACCAACGGTCTGATTTTGATGAAATTTGGTATGTAAGTGTAGTTCCGGAATATCTCCAGGCGTTTTTTTTTTCATTTTTTTAAATTTTGGATTTTCAAGGGGTTTTACCCTCCAAAAATGGCAAAAAACGAGAAAAATCTAAATTTCTCAAAAATGACTTTAACGATTTTCATAAAATTTGGCTTATTTGTAGCCCTTAACGTACCCTACCAAATGCAAAATATCAGCATTTTCTAAAAATTCTCGTTTAGATAATAATAATAACTGATTTTTGAAGGGTTTTTTGGCCGAAAAGGGGATTGTTTTTCAAAATTTTTCAAAACCTTTTTTTCGTGCTTCTGTACAGGCCTAATTGTCATGTTTGGTGTAAATTTGTTCAAAATCGATCGAATAGTTTTAAATAATAATAATATTTATTTAATGTTATTCCCCAAGGAGTGATGTTATTTTTTTTTTTTTATTGCACCAAGACCAGTAAACAAATATTTGAAATACATATTAATTTTTTTTTTTTTTTTATTATTAAAATATACATATTGAATATTTCTGCTATTATTTTCTGTAAATAATATAGTAGCTTTTTACAAAACAATGTCTAATCACTTTAAATTATTATTATTTTTAACACTTTTTACTTTCTCACTATACTATAGTATAAAGTAGTGATCGCAAAAAAATCAATGTTGAGATTTTTGTGAAAATATCCGTGTTGGGACACCTGAGTCTAAAAAAGTGGTTTTAAAAAGGTCTGTCTGTATGCCTGTAGCCTATGTCTGTATGTCTGTCTGTCTGTCTGTATGTCAGTATGTATACAAAGGTAGACAGAAAACTATTCGATGGATTTTGAAAAAAATTTCACCAAACATATCAATTAGGCCTGCATAGATGCACGAAAAAAGGTTTTGAAAATTTTTGAAAAACAACCCCCTTTTTGGCCAAACAACCCCCCCAAAAAGGGCTCTAACGATTTTGATCAAATTTGGCTTATTTGTAGCCCTTAATGTACCCTACCATATGCAAAAACCCTCAAAATTCTCGTTTAGGTAATAATAATAACGGATTTTTGGGGGTTTTTGGCCAAAAAGGGGTTGTTTTACAAACAATTTCAAAACCTTTTTCGTGCATCTATACAGGCCTAATTGACGTGCTTGGTCGAAATTCGTTCAAAATCGATAGAATAGTTTTCTCTCCAGCTAATAATAATAATAATATTTATTAGTTAATCTCCTACTTTAATATCACCTATTCTACCCTCCTACAATTATTAAAACATATAAAATGACACACTACACTGTATTTTAATAATTTTGAACCGATATTTTCAAAATTTTGACCCAAAAACGTGACCCCGACGCGCTACGTCTCACGCTAGAAAGCTCAAACACGGAGCTTATTTGTTCCTTCTATTTGTGGTTCGGGGTTTCGTTCAATCATTGTGAATTTGTCGCCACAGAGATTTTCAACCTTTGTAAAGGGTAAACAACTAAGATATTAACTTTTTTCACAAAAGAAAACACCAATAAACCACGGCATTTGGATGACAAAAAGTGCGATAAGTGTTTTTAGTTTTAGCACTACACTTAAAGGAGCCGGTTACTGTAGTGTCTTACCTTCTAGCGTGATCCACCAAAGCTTGGAAAGGCTTTTCCCACGCGTATAGTTTGATCACTTGTATACCGGAGATGACTTCATCCATCAACCTCACGCGTTCGTCCGTCCTCTTCGCCATCTTGAGTCGGAACTTGGACGTCAACTTGCCGTTGTAAGCTGGAAAACAAGTATGACCATTTACCATTAAGTGGTGGATGACCCTGTCCGCGATATTGAATCCGATTCCCGTAAGAGCAATGCTACAGAATAAGTCATTTTTCCCGTTAATTAGTGGAATAAATTTAAAAATTTGGTTTCATTTTGAAGTAAGATCAATTGCGGATGTTGATTGCTGAATACATTTTCAAAACCCGTTTTATTGTTTTCATAAACGTATTATGTAAACGTATAGTAAACTTTATTAATTTTTTACTCAGTGCAAAAAGAGATATTGCGAATATACTTAGCAATCAACACCCACAATCTATTTTACTTTAAGAAGAAAAATACAGCTTTATATTAACTTCCCGCTAAAAGAAAATTGAAAATTTTCTAAAATCGGGAAGTTATTGGTTTCACCCCGTTTTTCGAAAAACGAGTATTCATCAGATCTCGACGTTTTGAGGTCCTAGGAATCTTCCCTGACCACTCCCGAGAGGGTGTCACCCGGTCTGTATGTATGTGTGTGTGTTTGTAAGTATGTGACCCGCTTATAACTTTTGAACGGCTTAACCGATTGGATCCTAAAAAACGGCGTTCTAAAGAGTTCCATCAAACTTAGATTTCCTGAAAATTTAAACTAATTCGGACCTGTAGGTTCTGAGAAATTTCGAAAAAACTAAGAAATAAAAAATTTTCAAATCAGGTTTTTTTGGAATAACTTTTAAACGGCTTTACCGATCAATTCCAAAATCTAATCAGCTTTTAACCTTGAAAAGCGACGTCGATCGCTACCAGTCCGGTCAAAATCGGTTAATTCGTTTGTGAGATATCGTGAACAAAATAAAATCAAAAAAGTGTTTTTTCTCAATTTCTCCGAAATTTTTCATCAGAAAAATTTTTGTTGTCGATTCTTTCAATGCACTCGAAAAACTGCATCGATTGCCGCAAATCGCATAAAAATCGGTTGATTCATTCGCGAGATATCGTGAACGAAAGAAAATAAAAAAAAGTGATTTTCCTCAATTTCTCCGAAACTTTTCATCTGAAAAATTTTGGTTGTTGATTCTTTCAATGGACTCGAAAAACTGCATCGATTGCCGCAAATCGCATAAAAATCGGTTGATTCATTCGAGAGATATGGCAGTTCAAAATTTCCAAAAATAGTGTTTGTTGTAATTAAACTGAGCGGGAAGTTACATGGATGGCCTTTAGGGTAACCGTTTTCCAAAATTTTTTTGACGAAATTAACACAAACATATGCTTTTAAAAGTGAAGGAATGGTTAGGTTATTTTAACATTGAAATTGGTAGCCAACTTCGCCGTTTTGAATTTAGGGACCCGAGCCTTAACGCTTACTATCATTGCTATGGCAACAAATAAATATCAATGAAATACAAGTGACATTTTAATAAATACCAATTATAAAAAAACACTACAATGCATTAAGTGTTCTAAAATCATTCTTTATTGTACTATTCACTGTTAAGAAAGTAGGTGTCGGTAAAGTAAAACCCAATTCCCCTGTATCTCTTGATCTTAATTTGTTAAACAGCTATTTTTCTGTTATACCGGGAGATCTTACTGCAGCAATGCGTTTTACCATTAATATTAATTCAAGTGTGGTATTCAATGAACACATTAACAAATTTAGTTTCAAAGCCATTGATGATCTACAGATATTGAAAACCTTGCTGCAGTTGGTGAAAGCATTAATTTATCCTGATTTTAACTATTGTGATACTGTTATCAATGACATGACTGTGGAATTAGCTAACAAACTTCAGCGTGCTCGAAATTATTGTTTACGATTCATTTTTTGACTTAAAACGTGACGATCATGTGACAAAATATTTTAAACAAATTTCAATTCAAAAACTTAGTATTTTTCTAAATTATCACATTTTGTTGTTATTGTGCGCTCTTCTGCTCACTGGATTGCCTCGCTATCCGGCAGAAAGATTTGTCTTTAGCTCACATGTAAATGCTACCGACACACGATGAGGAGCTTCATTATTACAGTACTTATGACTTATACCCAGGCACAGAGATATTTAATAAATCTTTCACTATGCCAGCATGTAGGCTATGGAACTCATTGCCGGAGAGTTTCAAATGCATCAATGACCGTGTTCAGTTCAAGAAGGCTTTGGGTTATTGGTTCTGCGACAGTTTTGGGTAGTTTCGGGCGCTCGGGTGGTATTTGAGGCATGTTCTTGAATGTGTGTGTGTTTTAGAGTGTAAGCGTGTTTATGTATATGTTTATGTATTATAGTGTAGGATAATTAAATTTTAGTTTTATTTTATTTAGTAGACAAATAAATGTGTATATTTTTAGTTTTATTCATTATGTTTTAGAAGTAATTATTATTTGTAGTTTTGTTTCTTCATAAATTTTTATTTGTATATGAATTTTTATGCATTTGTGTATTTTTTGTTTCGAGGTTAAGTGGAAGAGAGGACCCAATGGTCCTAATTTCGATTCGATAAATAAAGATTATTATTCTGTAAAATTTTACGGACTAGTACAAAAATGAAAAACGTTGTTTTACAGGTTCAAGAATACATTTTTCTCAGTAAATAAATCAAACACGCTGTGCCAACGAATGTCTCTTGATTGTTGTTATCTAAAAATGTATTAATAATGGAGGAAAACGTGCAAGTAATGTTGGAAGGCAAACAAATCACATTTACTGTCTGGAAGGTAAATTTATTTTTATTTACAAACTCAGTTTATTTACTAGTTTTATAGATTCTTAATGACTGGAAAAATCACAATTCGGTAAATGCCCGACGGGAATTTCAAATCCCGAAAAAGAAAAACCTAATTTCCTTGCAGGAAAACATATTGTGTTGAATACCATTCAGTACATCAATTATTTAGACCTTATTTAAGTCTAAATAACAACAACATTAAAAAAAAAAATTACCTGGAGCAGAAAAGGGTTAACCGTCCTGGAAGTATGAATTATCATAAACCTATACTAAAAGATGTATTCATAACCTAAAAGGATCCATAAGATACCATAAGAAAGTTGTTGAATTATTACAGCTGTTTAATAAAAACAGCTGTTATATTTTAAGGGAAACAACCTTGCGCATGCGCTATAATGTTCGGTAACCGTGGACAGTATCAAAGTGAGTTGAGGAAACATGTGTTTAATTAACAATTGCGTTACAAAGTACAGTCACTTACCTTGTATTGTCAGTATAATAATAAGTACACAGTAACCGACAGCTCCTGCAGAGCCGTTGTTTGTAAACAGTATGTAAAACAGTAATAGACCGATCAAGGGTGATATCCACATGCAGTTTACAAGTATTGAGGCAATCTCGAACCTGGCGACATCATTAGATATAAGGTTGACTATCTGACCGGGTGACGTTTCACTGAAAGCGTTGCTGCCCAAACGTAAGCACTGGAAAACAGAAATATACATACATATATATTTAGAATTATGTTAGACGAGATTGTTTCTGTGCTTTAAGGTTATGTGTTAGGGTTATAGGTTAATGTTATGGGTTAAAGTTATGGGTTAATGTTATGGGTTAAGGTTATGGATTAATGTGCAACGACTTATCCTAAGTCCTTGCCTGGAGCTATACTAGTGCGCGCATGCGCGTATGAATCAACCTTGTACTTGACATTGACCTAAAAAACCAGTCTAGTTAGGAGTGCCGACGCAACAACCATACGCTAGCAGCAGGTCCACAGCGTCCGTCGGCTACAAACTTCTAGGCTCACTGTAACGTTTAATATTATGCCTTAAGCAAAGTAATTATATATTTATTAATCGGTATTCGCGTAACGTATAATTATAACAAATCGCGCACTCGTAAATAGTATTTAGGGGTAATAAGTTGAGTTCGGTTGCAACCCTATCGTGTGAATATGGTGACTAGTGTTAGATTCAGTTAAGGTGTAATATTTAGATATGTATATTAAATTAATTTAGCGCTCGTTAAAAGCTGGCGGAATCGGATTTGGTGACTACGGCTTAAGGCAATCGGGTAAAATCGGGGTTGATGATAAATTAATTCCTCTGGGTTGTGGCTAGCGTCCATTTTGCATCGACAGTTTCAGACCCGCCTTCCATATACGTATGAGGTCGATGCAAATATACGCTGATCCGGCTTTCCCGATTAACATCAAAGCGGAAACTGGTACAAATGTTATGGGTTAAGGTTATGTGTTAAGGTTATGGATTAATGTTATGGGTTAAGGTTTTGGGTTAAGGTTATGGATTAATGTTATGGGTTAAGGTTTTGGGTTAAGTTTATGCTTTAAGGTTATGGGTTAAGATTATAAGTTAAAAGTTTTACATGAAAACATCTTTAGTTCTACTGGGCTGTTAAATCCAATCATGCGTTTCAAAACAAAGTGTCAAGACACCATTTTTGTAGCCCTTTTGATTCCCTAACGGATGGTATAACTTTCAAAACAACCGGAAGAAGGATAATAGTTAAGTTAAAAATAATAACAACATTACGTATAGCCCAGTCAATAAAGGTTTTTTGTCGGAACTAATTAATGAAAAGCTGGTTTTTTCATGGATGTTAGTTGATTATATAAGGAATATTTTCTGAAAAGACCCCGCCCCTCCCCCTCTTGCTTTCCCCCCTACTCCCCTTAAAGTTCACTTTTGAAAGACATTTTTATTTTGTCAATATCTAAGAAATAAACAGCGATACAGTCATTTTTATTTCGTTATTGTATTCCTTATAATATTCTCTATTAAAAATGTTCATTGGGGTTAAGCTATAAAAAAATTATTTATCGTATATTTTTAAATTTAATATTAAAATTTCAACTTTTCCATTACAATAATTACATGTTTAGCAATTTTTTATTAATATGAGACAAGTTATGAAAAAATTGCACAAATAATACTTTTAGGGTATTTTGCAATCTTTATATTGATATAAGTTTCATAAATGTTAAGTGCAGACAGTTGACTTAATCGGTCTGGTGTACGAGTCCTTGCCGGCCGGATCAGCCCGTTGACATATTAGCGGTCAATCTGCAGTAAAGGCCTATTGTTTGGACTTTTATTTGTATAGCTGGTCTAACTTTGGTTACCGGTATTACAATAGTAAAATAGACGGAAACATTTATTTTATTTATTCATTATTTATTTATTTTCTGGTATTTATTATTGCAGTGATAAACACACAATGTGATTTCTTTTAGCCAAGCCAATAAAGGGAAAAAATATTCCTTTGTAGGATATAATTAGCGAAAAGCTGAAATTTTGTTTATAAAATTGTAATGTTCTTTATATTAGGAGAGCCAGTTCTGGTTCGGAGGATATTCCTCACCCTAAGTCATTAGGACCGTTCCATTATCTATCAAATATGGACCCACCATGCCCATATATGGACTGGCTAAAACCGGCAGGTGTCAAGCAGCAGAAGATGTTTTGTTTACTGCCAATTTATTAATACACCAATTTATTAATACTGTTGTTAGCGCTTGAGCCTGAGAACCAAACAATCTACTTTTGAAAACCAGTAACTGGACGATTACATGGAAAAGTGTATTACAGTATTTCCAAAATCATCCATAAGTTGAACGACAAAAGGAAGCTTAATCTGTTTGCTTATACCATAACAGGTAGTGCTCAACATCTTCTTTCTTTGATCTGGGAAAAATAAAATCTTTGGACATTTTACAAAAGTCAGAAAAAGCTCAAACACAAACGTTCGGTGTTTCTACGTCAAGATGATTCCAAAGAAGAACTGAAAACAAACGGGGAAAATTTTATCTTAACAGAAAAAGCACACGAACTTCAATGAAGCTCGTTACTTGCAAAAACTTGCAAAAAAATCTAATCTAAGGTCAAACTTCGACCTTGCAAAGCATCCACCTCAGCAGCATTTGTTCAGGGTTTATTTGCAAGTGCAGGCATGGCTTGGTAACAGATTGGATGCTACTGTTTGGAGTTTGATGATGGAAAAGATGAAAGAAAATGGAGGTTACAGGAAAGCTTTAACACCAACACTAAGTTCTAAGGTTTTTGTGACTGACGACCTTCTGCAGATTGCAAAATACCCTAAAAGTTTTATTTGTGCCATTTTTTCATAACTTGTCTCCTATTAATAAACCATTGCTAAACATGTAATTATTGAAATAGAAAACATCTGATAAAATTTCAGCTTTTCACTAATTACTTCCAACAAAGGTCTATTTTTTCCCTTTATTGACTGGGCTAGTAATCACAGTATTGTTGTGTTTACTGTGTTGGTATGGGATGCCGGGTATTTTTGACATTTTTTGTTGAAATGTACAGATTTTGGTTAATTTGGGTTTGAAATTTTCAAACAGCCGCCATTTTGGAACGCAAGATTAGATATAATGGCTTATTTTCTTAAAATATATCATTGTTAGGTAAAACGTCATTCCGAGTTTGAACTCAATCGGTCAATCGTTTCTCTAGAAATGAATTATCTTATAAATACAAAACAAAGTGGTGGATATCTGGAAAACGAAGCTTTTTTGGACCTATGTTCGTATGAACAATTTGGGTTTTTTAGACCCCTTATCATCTTCAGAAATTGTGATAACATCTCGCGAAATAGCCTGTATCTATATATAGAAAAGCGAAATACCATTCACTCACTCACTCACTCACTGACTCACTCATCACGATTCCTCAAAAACTACCAAACGGATTGGAATGAAATTTGGTATGTAGCTTTCTCTAGGGCCATAGGTCCTCACTAAGAAAGGGTATGAAAAAATTCGAATTTTTAGAGGGGTTTTGGAGGGATCAAAGTTATTAAATCACGATTTCTTCAAAACTACAGAACGGATTGGAATGAAATTTGGTATGTAGCTTCCTCTAGGGCCATAGGTGCTTACTAAGAAAGGGTTTGAAAAAATTCGAAATTTTAGGGGGGTTTGGGGATCAAAGTTATTAAATCACGATTTCTTCAAAACTACCGAACGGATTGGAATGAAATTTGGTATGTAGCTTCCTCTAGGGCCATAGGTGCTCAATAAGAAAGGGTATGAAAAATTTCGAAATTTTAGGAGGTGTTTGGGGGGATCAAAGTTACTAAAATCATAATTTCAGATTTATTATTATTATGACAATAGTGTTTTTATTATTTAAGATCTATATATATAAAAGCCAAATACCACTCACTGACTGAACACTTAAAAAGAATACAATTACGTTAAAAAGTCTGAAAATACCAACCACCTCGGGCAACGGCGTACGGGTCAGCTAGTGTAGTTATATTTATCATATGAGAAATTCAATGTTTACCTTTCTATAGACGAGAGATACACAGGCCACTCTTAATTTGACTCCAAACATCTGTGTCAAGACAAAGTACTGTTCTGATAGCAAACCGCTGACGAAGAAAGAAACACACAGTAAGACAGCGAACACAAGGGCATCTTGTTGTGACATTGTGCTTGCAGGAGAGAAGTAAGACAGCAGCTTACCTAGCAAGACAGGACGCAAAATCCTGTAAACATAAATATATATGTACATTTTTCATTCCTGTTATAATAATAATAATAAAGCTTTATTTAGATTCTATTTACAGGAGGGAACTGAGTTAAACCATATGAACATTTCTTTCAATTTTATTAAACCTAATTAACATACCTACGGGCAGAGGGCCCCCCCCCCCCCCCAAGCTCCTAGGGAAAGTAAAATATGTATATTATTTACTATAGTCAGGTATTTTTCTTTAAAGAGATCAGCACTAAAATATGTTTTAAATGTTATGTGCCGTTTGATTTTACATATACAAATTTTATTTTTTACAAGAGTTCATACATGAGCTGCAATGTACTGTGTATTGAAAATACCCCCAACACGGGGGTTGGCGTGCGAAGCACGCAATGAATTGTGTATTGAAAATACTCCCAATATGGTGGTTGGCGTGCGAAGCACGCAATGCATTGTGTATTGAAAACACTCCCAATATGGGGGTTGGCGTGCGAAGCACGCAATGCATTGTGTATTGAATATTCTCCCAATATGAGGGTTGGCGTGCAATGCACTGTGCGTCTGCCGCTTCTCATAGTGTTCAGTGTCAAGCTCACATGTGCGTCCTTAGCAGTGAACGTGTTATGCCCCGTAACCCGGTCTAGACCTCCCCCTCCCTCTATAAAACATCATAAGGGTAACCATGCTTATTAATTAAATTTACAGAATACAACAAAATGAACAATAAAAAGGGAAAAAGCAAAACAAAAAGACAAACTCAAATAAATAAAATAACCATACTCTTTTTCACAGTATTTAAATCTGTAGAGTCTTTTTATAACTCCGGGCCTAGCACTCTTTTCCTTGCTTGCGTGCTCCATTGGTCGCCTACTTTCTCCACTCATTCATCCCTCCATCGTATTGACGGCCTTCCCTTCTTCCTTTGGAATCCATTCTGTTGTTAACTTCGTCCAACGTTCATCTTCCATTCTTTCTACATGTCCAGCCCATTTCCATTTCAACACGTATCGATCTTTACCTTCCTCCATAACTTCTTATTGCTTATTTCCTCTATTAGCTTCACCCCTAGCAAACTTCTCACCATAATGAATTTTGTGGCTTCCAATCTTCTGTCTATTGTGTTTGTGAGGGCCCAAGTTTGGCATCCATATAAAATAGTTGGATGTACACAGCTCAACAACACCTTAGACTTGACTTGAGAAACCACTTTTAAAGATTGTTCTAAGCGACCAAAATTTTCTTCATCTAAAGTTTTTCCTGTTGTTCACTTCTTTATTGTCTTTTTTCTGAAATGATATTGTTTACCCGAAATATTTAGAGTCTTTCACGTGTTCAATGTTATTTTTCGCCACCATTATAGGGATTATTGCTACATTAGTAATTCCTTTTATTACAATAAATAAAAATACAAGCAAACAAGATTTAGACAAAAAAATGGTCTATTTACTTTAAGAACAAACTAAACAAAACTTGTTGAAATATATTATACAGAAATACTTAATTAAGTTAAAACCAACAACAATCGGGAAAAACATAAAGGAAACAATTTACGTCTAAATCCTAATTACGTAAGATGAACAAAACAATAGTAAATTATACGACCACGCAGCTGAACCGCTGACGTGATATGGGCGAAATTACCAAATGTTTTATGTTTTAGGGTTTGAACTAATTACTTTGGAAATTGGTCTACTGATGAAGACGCTGCATAGCTGGCCGCGTGTACGAATTGTACAAGTCGAATTTGTTTACACCCCAGCCACCAAACCCGGCCGTTGGGTCGATTTAAGTTTTGATCGATTTTGTGGGACAGACGAGCTATATAAGGCCGTGTAAAAAAAACAAAAATGATCAAAATAATCTCCTATATTTTTTAAATCAAACCTCAAAAAAGTTGTATTTTAGTACGAAAAATCTAAAAAATTACTTCCGGTCAAAAAGTGTTTCCGTTTTTTGTTTTTATTATCAAAATAATAAAATTAATTTATTAATACTTAGAGAGGTGCAATAGAATGGCCGGCGAATCACCCGACTTGACACCATTGGATTTCTTTCTATGGGGCCAATTACAAAGTATTGTTTACTGTATTAAGCCCAAAAATATCAATGAGCTTCGAAATGATATTGAAGAAGCAGCACAAACTATCAATGAGGAATCATTAAGAAATGCCAGTGTCATCATTTTACAACCGACTAGCACACTGTCAAACGACCGGAGGAGGACATTTTGAGCATTTTTTAAACTGAAATCTAGGTATTAATAAACAAATTATTTTCAATGTTGTCTTTGTAATGAACTTTTTTTTTTGTTATAAAAATAATTTAATTATTTATTTTATTTCAATAATTGTAACTTTTAATTTTAATTTTATTATTAATAGGTCACTTTAATAGCATTTTCTAAATTTCATGAATTGTTATGTGTCAGTTCCAATACATTTAAAATCAAAAATGCTGTAAGAACAATTTATTCTCTTAAATTTGCAATATATATCTAATAAACAAATTACTAAATAAATAACAGAGTTTTTTCAATGTATTTTGGTATTTGTTCAATAAAATTTTGACCAAACATATACCAATTATTTCTTTGAAAACCGAAATTTCAATCAGCCGCCATTTTGGATACAAGTGTTGTAGACAATTTTTATTTATGCCGTTTTTCTCGTTTCAAAGAGATCTTCAAGATGATGTATCACACAATGGGTGTTCCCATTTAAACTATTTGAGTTACAACCCCTTGTCCACCCCCTGAGAAGGGGTTGAAATTCAGTTGTCTGTCAAAAGGTAGAGTATTTGACCAATAACTTATCCTGAAAGTTACAGTATTACATCTATAACAGTTTCCAATTTATTGAGGTGTTCCCATACATATGGACCACCCTGTATGCTTAAATAGTCTAAGCCTCTTGTCATTTACGATGTTAAACGTACGATCTTTGTTGGTTTTGGTATTTGGTATGTTTACAATTAAAAGTGATTATTTGTCCTCTACATCTTCTGCTGAGAAAATACTAGTCAGAAGTTTGAATATCTATAGTTAATTGTTTACTCATATTATAACGGGCCATTGAAATTCTCAATTCTTATATTACAGATAGGTACTTTCGTGTTAATCATGACAACAAGTTTTCAGAATTGAAAAAAATAACACCAGGAGTGCCTCAGGGAAGTGTCCTATGGCCAATCCTTTATTTACTATTTACCGCGATATACCTCAGGGTAATTTTTTGACATTTTTCGTTAAAATGTACGGTTTTGGAGTAATTTAGGTTTGAAATTTTCAAACAGCCGCCATTTTGAAACGCATAATTGGAATTAATCGTTTTTTTTTTTTTGAGGTATATCATTGACAGCTTAAACTTCATGCCAAGTTTGAACTCAATCAGTAAAACCGTTTTCTAGATATCAATTATTTTGTACAAAAAACAAAATGGCGGATATCTGGAAAACGAAGCGTTTTCGGACCTATGTTTATAGGAACTTTTTTCATTATTTTCACCAGTAGAACACGTCCTGCAATTCTTTCCGTTTCTTCCTGATACATCCTGTATAAGCAAGTGTTAAAGCCTGTACGGACCTACGGCATTCAAATTTGGAGATGCACGAAGGTAACGAACATTAATATCGTTCAAAATTTCCAAAAAGTCCTCAGAGATATAGTTGAAGCTTCACGGTGTACAGTGATCTACACCGAGATCTCAAAATTAATTTAGTGAAAGAAGAAATAAAGAAGGTGGTCCTAAAGCATGACCAACTTCTCCAAGCGCATGTTAATCTAGCCACGAAAGCAATGACTGGAATTAACCATGTTCGCCGACTTGATAGAACCAAACCCAAGGATTTGGCTCAACAAGAATAATAAACTTTCTATTAAAACAAGAGCTAGTGATTAACGTTAAGGGTCCATATTGCTTATGCTAACCCTACAAATGTGATTGATATATTATTAGAGAAATAAGTCTTTAGTCGATCCTAAAAGGATTGGTTAAGTTTATTTGATTAAACTCTGTTTATAATAATAATAATAATTAAAAAAATAATTAAGTGCCATGTCGAGTGTTACAAGGAGGTACGAATACGTTTTGTGGGCACTATGGAACCATAACATTTGGGCTACAACAAAACATCGAAGGTTACAATCAAAGAGTGACACTTACGTAGTTAAGACTTCATTGAACAAATATATAAGTCCGTAACAGATGTACTCCAGTCCAAACTCCTTTACAATCACTTTGAACAGACTTGTTCTACGTCCTGTACCACTATTTGCCGCCACCGCTTCCAGCCAACGTCTGAAACATAAGTCACAAGTTGATAGATTATCTACAATTGTATTTAAAGATAAATATGATTTTCTGTTGTCTACTCTAATGTTATAAAGAGGTAAACTTTGTTTGTATGTAGGGGGTAATCTATGGAAATACTATAACGATTGAAAATTTTGTTTTACTAATAAAAAGCTACACTATAGCTGAGTAACATAGGCTAGAATTCATTTTCATTTAAGGGTTTCAGATTTGTTACACCTGTGTTTAAAGTTACAGATTTGATACATTCGTATTTAAAGTTACAGATTTGCTACATTTGTGTTTAAAGTTACAGATTTGCTACATTTGTGTTTAAAATGACAGATATGCTACATTTGTGTTTAAAGTTACAGATTTGATACATTTGTGTTTAAAGTTACAGATTTGCTACATTTGTGTTTAAAGTTTCAGATTTGTTACATTTGTGTTTAAAGTTACAGATTTGCTACATTTGTATTTAAAGTTACAGATTTGCTACATTTGTGTTTAAAGTTACAGATTTGCTACATTTGTGTTTAAAGTTTCAGATTTGTTACATTTGTGTTAAAAGTTTCAGATTTGTTACACTTGTGTTTAAAGTTTCAGAATTGTTACATTTGTGTTTAAAGTTACACACTTGTTACATTTGTGTTTAAAGTTTCAGACTTGTTACATTTGTTTTTAAAGTTACTCACTTGTTACATTTGTTTTTAAAGTTTCTGACTTGTTACATTTGTTTTTAAAATTTCGTTAATTAAAGTTATCTTATCTTCTAAAGCGAGAGATAATTGTCTGTCTGCTAAATGGATCTGGAATCTCCGTCTAAGGATTTTTGATTTTTTGATTTTATATGGGGCTTTTGGCCACGAGAAATCGATTGGAAATGGTCACCAGTCTGGGAAAATTCGTTTTCTACGTCTTTTTATTAAATTAAAAAGTGAAATTTGTCCATTTTAAACAATACAAAGCACAGCTGATGCAAATGTTTTCAATGTCATTACAATAATCATCTGTTTTCTTTTAAACGAAGCACAGCTGATGCAAATGTTTTCAATGCCATTACAATAATCATCTGTTTTCTTTTAAACTGTATTTTATTAGAGGTAAGCCTAATGTTGTACCTATTTATAGTTACCATGGAACGAATACTTCTGCTAAATAAACATACCTTTTATTTAGTTGCTTAATGTTATAGGTCTAACCTAAATTAACTGTTTGTATATTTTTAAATGTTCAATAATTATTGAAATCATAGCCCTGCTTATAATCGAGCTTTAGCTTGGTCTCCTGGTACTTACATTTATTTAAAAGATCATGAATTTTTAAACAAAAATGATTTTCAAACTCAATTTGACAAAGGAGTAGCCACCACCTTCAAGGCTACTTCATTACGTACACCTTAATACCTTTAAGATGGCATGTTCGTAATTTCTAAACACTGCTTCCTTAGAACCAGTTTACAAATTGTAATATTTGCGATTGTTAGTTTTATAATTTGTTGGCCCAAAAGCTTCAAGTACAAGTCCATGAGAGACAAACACCAATCCGTCAATAAAGCTTTAGGATTTTCGGTGTACGAGATAGAGTACATTTTTAGCGAACTTCTATAGGAAAAAAGAGCTATTGCAGTGACTCTTATGGTGAGACCTAAGGCCGGGAGTGGTAAATGAGCATCGATCATGATCCACAGAACACATTTTGGGGTGCCTTTAAAAACTGTATATAGTATAGTACTGAACTGGCCGGCGATCCAACAGGATGCAAAGTGTATGTTGTATGCTTATGTATGTGTGTTTGTGTATGTTTTTACGTAAAAACTTACTTTGATGGAGCAATAGCGGATCAACCAAGAAGATGTTGACATGTTGGTGCAGCGAAACCGGTAGAAGAGAAGAATTCGTGTATGGCATGACGAAAGTTTAAATATTTGTAATTATAATTTATGTATATATGTGTACACGTTTTAACGGGCCCATTTTACGTCGGATTTTTCTCCAGGACGAGTTCGTCAGAGCCAAAAAAAATCCAACAACTCGAAGATCGGTTTTTGAACAGAAGTGTAACAATTTCTCGAGCAGTTTCGTCCTAGAATTAAACTTTTTTCTGCAATATTTTTTACATTACCTTGTAACCCGTATGGACAGCCCGAAGTCGGTAAAAATGTAAAATACCATAAAAGTACCCGGTTCAAATCCATGTGGGGATTTTACTGTGAGGGCATCTTTTGATCGGATGCCGACGCCCCGAATGCAAACTGCGAGCGAAGCGAAGCAGTCCATAGTTAGTGGTCGCCAGGTCGAGGTGAAAACTCGCAAAGCAGGGGCTGGAGGCTGAGGCGCAACACATTCTGCTAATATATTACGTTCACGTAGGCAGCTATTCAGCGCCAAGTAGACCAATATCCCAAATAGTCGGTTGAAACGCTAAAACGTATAAAATTAATTTTTGAAACACGTATAACTCACGTCAGCGTTTCAACTGAATGATGGTACTACTGTGTACTAAAATGCCATATTGCAAATACGATTTTAATCCTATAAAATCCGAAACAGCCGTAGGCCTACTACATTACTTAAAGCGCAAGCGCGACCGGTAAGTTGTTCCTACAAAAGATGCAACAAAACAAAATAATTCTTTCTTCATTTTGAAACCCGTCTTTTAACTCAGTCCATAGTCCAGGGAAGTTAGGAAATAAATCGGAAATTTTTAGAGATAGCAGATATCGAGATGCGGTTTTCTGTATTGTGTTCAGAAAGTTCCCAGGGAAAAAGTCTATATGATCTATTTCGAAAAAAAGTATATTTCGAATGCATTTTTCGAAAAATGGCATAACCACACCTTATAGACTTTTTCCTATGAGCTTTCTGAACACAAAATGCCTCTCAAAATGTCTTTATTTCGGTCGATTTTGATTTAAAAGCCCCGGACTACCAGCCGAATTTGATGTCACGACATAGTTATACAGTGACTTGCACCAAGTCATATGTCGCTATCTTGGTCATAACTCATTTCTAATGTTGTTTCATTGTTTTCAACTCAAGAGATAACAGTTATGTTTTGTACGGTGAAGGACATTGAGTTTGTAATATGGTGCAAGTCACCTCGTGTCCAACTCGTGCAAGTTCTTATAACTAGAAGGCAACTCTCCTCTGTCCCGTCTTTGTTTCAGTTTAGACAAAAAAGCATCATGTCCTGTCACATGAAGTAGCCAGAGGGGGGGGGTTGGTTAAAACCCCCCGAAATTCAGTAGTAAAAATTAATACTAGGTTTAAAAATGCAAGTTAAATTATAAAATAGACAACACAACAGAGGATCCAGCAACATATTTTATATCATTGTGCATTGCTTGATTAAACTACAACGTACAATACACATGGATGCAGTAGGTTACAGCCTTACTCCCTTGTGAGCATGACCTGATCTATATTTTTTTATATTTATAGCCTAAATGAGTAGAAATTACTTTATTTTTTTAACCTTTCTACATAATAATCACTAATATTTTAAAGCGGACGCACATAGGCTGAAAATTGGCGTGCGAAGCACTCAATGCTCTGTGTATTGAAAATACTTCCAATACGGGTGTTATCGTGCGAAGCACTCAATGCATTGTGTATTGAAAATTCACCCAACATGAGGGTTGGCGTGCGAAGCACGGAATGCACTGTGCATTGAAAATACTCAAAATACGGGAGTTGGCGTGCGAAGCACACAATGCACTGTGTATTGAAAATACTCCCAATACAAGGTTTGGCATGCGAAGCACGCAAAGCTTTGTGTACTGAAAATACACCCAATATAAGGGTTGGCGTGCGAAGCACGGAATGCACTGTGCATTGAAAATACTCAAAATACGGGAGTTGGGGTGCAAAGCACGCAATGCATTGTGTATTGAAAATACTCCCAATACAGGGGTTGGCATGCGAAGCACGCAATGCACTGTGTATTGAAAATACTTCCAATACAATTGTTGGCATGCGAAGCACGCAATGCACTGTGTATTGAAAATACTCCCAATACAATTGTTAGCATATGAAGCACGCAATGCTTTGTGCATTGAAAATACTCCTAATACTAGGGTTGGCATGCGAAGCACGCAATGCACTGTGTATTAAAAATACTTCCAATACAATTGTTGGCATGCGAAGCACGCAATGCTTTGTGTATTGAAAATGCACCCAATACGGGGGTTGGCGTGCGAAGCACGGAACGTACTGTGCATTGAAAATACTCAAAACACGCCAGTTTTCGTGCGAAGCACGCAAAGCACTGTGTATTGAAAATACTCCCACACGGGGGTTGGCGTGCGAAGCACGCAATGCACTGTGTATTGAAAATACTCCCAATAAGGGGGTTGGGATACGAAGCACGCAATGCACTGCGTATTGAAAATACTCCCAATAAGGGGGTTGGCATACGAAGCACGCAATGCTTTGTGCATTGAAAATACTCCCAATACGGGGGTGGGCGTGCGAAGCACGCAATGTTTTATGCACTGAAAATACACCCAATATGGGGGTTGGCGTGCAATGCACTGTGCGTCGGCTGGTTCTCATAGTGTCCAGTGTCAAGCTCACATGTGCGACCTTAGCAGGACCAATACCCTCACCAGATCATGACAAATCACCATACTCTCACCAATACAATCAACACGTCGCAGCGGGGCTGTGGATTTGGGACTTGGCTTTGCGAGTTTACACCTAGATCTTGACGCCTCAGATCAGAAGGTACCCCCAACGTGTATTACTCCGGGTATGTTTATGGTATATTCTGTTTTGATACCAGTGCAAAATTATATCCAATATTCGTGTTTACAGATAAACCCCAAAATTTTCATTCTAGTACGAAACATCTCTAAAAGGGTTGCTTCCAGTCGGAAAACGTGCTTCAGGTTGTTTGTTTTATTTTTGATAACGAACTCGTCCGAGTGACCAACTTGTGTACCATAGATTGTATGCTATTTGTATACCCCTAGGTGATAAGGGTGGCCCTCTCCAGAATTTTTATTTTATTCTTTTGACAAATACCACTTACTCACTCATCACGAAATCTCAAAAACCACCCAACCAATTTGGTATGCAGCTTCCTCTGGGGCCCTAGGTGCTCGCTAAGAAAGGTTTTTAAAAAAATTCAAAATTTTATGGGGCGGGGTCTGGGGGGTGGTCAAAGTTGTTAAAAAAAAAAACAAACCCCGAACGGATTGGAATGAAATTTGATAAGTAGCTTCTCTAGAGTCCTAGGCACTCGCTAAGAAAGGTTTTCAAAAAATTTTGAATTTTAGGGGGATCAAAGTACTAAAAATCCCCATAAGAAATACATAGTGTAATATTTTTATTGATATATATTTTTTTGTTAATATATATTTAACTTTGATTTGCCTATCCGTGCAAAGCCGGGTCGGGCCAGCTAGTCTCCTATATTTATATTTAGATAAAATTCCAAAAACGTTCCATTCTAGTAGGAAAAAGCTCAACAATTATTCACTTTTTTAATGTCACTCTAAAACGTGTTCTCGGGACCATGATCTGTGCTCACTAACCACCCCCGACCTTAGGTCTAACCGTAAGGATCACTGCATAGCTCGTCTTTCTTATGGAATTTCACTAATAAGTTTCGGGGCCCATCATAACATTAGTGCCTTCAGATGAAAGAGGTTTTAACTTCTTGTGCGCACGCGCAGTAAGCCTAGAGTTTAACCTACAATTAGCTTACCTTTCAAGCCTGCTCCCAGCCGCCTCGGACTTGTCGTCAGGCAATGGTTGTGGAATATCATCCTCAGACAGTTTGGTTATATTGCCGCTGTGGATGACTTTGTACACCCATCTGTAACAAGAAACAACATTTAGAGAAGTTAGTCTATATCAAAGACCACTATAGAATACCGTTGCGAGGCGGCCAATAGGATGCGCGCAGCGTTGCCATATCTACTAGCCTCGAACACTCCTGGTATTTACCGCTCAAGGCTTGATCGCACAGTTTAAAGAATTATAAATGCGTTGAGTCAGCAGCAGTCAGGTAGAAGCGTGGGAAGAACGTGACAACGTCGCACTACGGCGACTGGAGCTTTCAAGGTCTCGGTGTACACAAGCCCGTCGCTCAACGGTATTCTTTCGTGGTCTTTGATATAGTATCGCATTACTAATCCTTTTACTCGCGCCTTAAAGTACAGTCAGTGTGTGATAAATACGAAATGCCATAAAGACTATCAAAAGACCATAAATACAATAAAAAGATGTGGCAGTTAACCCTTTGATGTTATTAAGGTAATAACTGCCCAGCG
>JAGFPH010005928.1:0-30347 GCA_018207615.1 Philaenus spumarius
AAACTAGAAGTGAACTGATTTTACTAATATAAAAACCTAGCACTTGCAAAAAGCAAAATTTGCAACCAAACCATGCTTTGAATTATTTTTAATTGTTCATCAAAAGTATTAATTATTTATAAGAACAATTGCTAATTTTATTACTAATTTAATTCAAAACGTTGGTTTATTTTTTAATGTATTATTATATATTATTGTTTCTTAAGTTCTTCCATCTTGGAAGGAGTATAAAACCTATGATTTACACTATAACTATACCCCTACAAACCATATTACAAGTGGGAATGGCTTGAAACCATATTTAACATTTTCAGAAAATATTGTTACCTTGCAATAAAACTGTTTAAGTAATTAACTCATTAAATAAAATGTTACAAAAACCCCGGTGAAATATTTAACTAAAGTTGAATGAGCATGAGTTTAAAAATTTTAATCCATTATTATAATGAAACTTTCATTCAATACAAGGTCTTGCATGAGGAAGCATCGTGTTCTTTTTTTCTAGCTGTGTTCCTAACGTGCAGAACGTTGAATAATAAGAACATGGCAGATAAATTGCTGCGTTATAGCAGGTGATCATACAGATAACTGTTGTCTAGTCCACTATTGATCAGTTATGCATACTAGCCACTTGAAACATTCATGAGTCATGTAAACTAGTCATTTGCAAAGCCTTGTTGTGCTCCAAGTACTTGGATCGTATTGGCAACAAGTTTTCAAAATAAATTCCTGGAAACTTTGAGAGGAATCATAAATTCAGTAAACCCATATATACAAAAATTTGCATTTCCCATTTGTTTGCTAGATTATTTGTAACTCCTTTACACTAGAACTGGACTGTCAACTAAGTGTTAATAATAAACCTCGAGCTCTACTAGTGAGAAGAAATTATTTTAAAGGATAACTAGGGGGCTTTGCCCCCTGCTCGCCAACCCTCACCACAAATCCGATCGCTTCGCGATCTCCGGGGGGGTTCCGTTCAACTTTATTTTTTCAACTTTATGAATTTGTGCGCCTGGAAGTTATGTAATATGTCTCCGCTACGCAATACACGGCACCTGGAAGTTATGCAATGGTCACCGCTACGCGAAATACCTTTATTTAATGTATTCTTATTACTTTATAATTATGAGAAGAAAACTTTTTTATATAATACAGAGATTTATTTTTTTCTTACTGACTCAATAGTTACCCTTGGCAGTGGTTTCGCTAGATAGTAGCTATTCTTTATTACTTTATAAATTATGAGAAGAAGTAGAAAAACTTTTTTATATAATAGAGAGATATCACAAATAAAACATGTTTATTAATCAAATTTATTTTTAAAAAATGCCATCTTCAGTGTTCTTTGAGCAACAATGTTCAAATTAATTAATGAAGATACAATATATATATTACAATCTCTTTAATCAAAGATTTTCCAACAAATAAATTTCATGATTCTAATTCGTTTATCAAACGTTGATACATCTTTGACAATGTTGTGAACTTTGACAAAGGCTTTCAAATAATAATAAGAATAAAGTAAGTACTAAAATAATATAGTACGCATTTTTATGTTTTACCTTGGCTAAAACATTAAAGATAAATTAAAGAATGTAGGTAAGAAATGTTGACCCATATTAAAAAGCACATCTATGTTGACAGTGAAAATTTGCGAGAGCATGAGTACATCTATTAAAAAGCATGGAATACTGCCCCTGGCTTGTATAATACAGGGTTTAAAAACAAAAATTTCAGGACTTTGGGATATGATTCCTCATACAAAAATTAGGAAAAAAGTTCATATAAACATAGGCCCAAAAAAGCTTTGTTTTCCAGATATCCGCCATTTTGTTTTTTGTACAAAATAATTCATATCTAGAGAACGGTTTGACTAATTGAGTTCAAACTTGGCATGAAATTTAATCTAACAATAATATATCTCAAGAAAAATAAGAGATTGAATACAATTATGCATTTCAAATTGGCGGCTGTTTGAAAATTTCAAACATAACTTACTCAAAAACCGTACATTTTAACAAATAATGCCAAGACACAAATCCAAGGTACGTTTTTTTAATGCCAAGATTCAAAAATAAAAAATAAAGTGATATCTACTCATTTAGGCTATAAATATAAAAAATAAAAGGTCAGCTCCTAGCATAGGTAATACGAAATTTGCTTAGCAGTGAACGTGTTAACGCGACTAATGTAATTCTTTTACTGGCATTTACTACAATCTATTAGCTTTGAAATGAACTATTTCGACTATCGATAGAAGGTACTAGCTGACAGTAGAAAATGAGCGAATAAAATCGTGTTGCCGTTTGACACCAGGCGCCTACACAAGTTTCGCGGAATCATTATTTTGCAAATTGCAGTACGTTCCCGTCTTCTTTACTTTCAGAATATGTATGAAAAATTTTAATTGACTTTAACAATTAATTTATATGCATTTTTTAAGGTAACGATCTAAATTTATTGTTTAAACGGTAATTATGCAATCAATATATCCAATCCTCACAACCTACATGCCATTAACTGTCATTTTACACAATTCTGAAGCTTTAACTTTTAAAATGTCAAAATTATGAATGTAAAACAAAAAATCAATTTTCCATGGATTTTCCTCAGTCAAAAATGCACCAACCAAGACTTTTTTTCTCCAACCCAAATACAAAGTCTCATTTTAAAGGGTTTTTCTTTACTACAACTTTTCCATTGAAATTAAAACGCTTTTGTCCAACGATTTACAAAATATAAGCAAAAAACCCAGAAAGTCTAATTTTTAACGAATTTGTTTCAATAATTCCACAATAAAAATAACTGTTTCCGAAGGTGGTATTTTCATCTACAAACTATTACTCAAATCATAACGCAATACATTTTAAAAATACTGCCTTTTTTCTCTAATCAACTAAATTAAAATTGATAATTCTTGTGAAAATAGTAAAGTGTTGAACTAAAATTATATAAAATCACTCATACCTTATATTTAATTTTGTTTAAAGAACTGTATTCTTATACGGTCGATAGATTCTTTGACCTGTTTCCAGGAAACTAAATAATCTAGAGAAAAGATAATGAAGTCAATTTTACACCAGGCTTAAACATGCAACAAGGTTAGCATTTTCACCCCAGACAACCAGACCAATTAAGCCACTAATTACAAAGCAGAGGGTGTCAATTAATATAGTTCAAGAATACCAATTAGAAACAATCAATAACCTATGAAACTCTGTTCCTATATTCATTAACAATACAAGACAAATGGTGGAACCAATACGCTTCCACACAATTGAGAAACGTAAAATGCAATACTTCTAGTTGTGTAAGGAACAAAAATCATAACTGAAATCGAACAAGGCACAATGCTGTCAACTAAAAATTAAAAAAAGAATTTATACAGAAAAAATACAATCAAATGAGAAACAAAAGCACCAACCTTCAACCAAATAAACAATTAATACTGACAATCTACAATCAAATAAAAATCAATACCAATAATAAACTACAATGAATACTGCCAAGGTAAACTAAATATTACCAAAATATAGTTTAATAAGACTCACCAGTCTGAAAACAATATCATGAAACTACAAATAATCAAATAAATTACGTACTGAAAAACTGCAATTAATTTCACAAATCTACAAACAAATATGAGGCAACACTACCAAACTACACAATTTAAAAAAAAATATCAGTACACTGTCAAACTACAATCAAATGTAGATCAACACCACAAGAACAATACAGTAGAATCTCGCTAATTCGAACCTCGATCATTGAAAAACCTCAAAAATTCTAAAACTTCTATAATTTGGAACTTTTGTCACTTCACCTCAAAATATTCTGTCAATTCGAAGTATTTTCAACATCATACAGCCTCTAAAATTTGAATTTAATTTTATACATACCTCTAAAATTCAAATTGCATTGCTATAATTTTAAGTCAACCTTTAAAATTCAAATTTCATCTCCCATCAGCCTCTGAAATTCGAAGTTAATACAAGAAACAAGACTACAGAACTAGTGATGTGGGCCGGGTAAATACCCAGTGGGAAGGTAATTATAAATTGGGTATATAAAATTCTCGTGTCAAATGTCACAATGTTCGTTCCCGTACTCCTCCGAAACAGCTTGACCGATTCTCATGAAATTTTGTGAGTATATTGAGTAGGTATGAGAATCGGCTAACATCTATTTTTCATACCCCTTAGTGATAAGGGCTACGCCCCAGTGGCCCTCAAAGTTTCAATGTTAATCTTATGGAAGGTCAATCTTAAGGAAGAAGAAGAAAGATTTCTTTTGATTTTATCATGGGCACAAAAAACAGCTGTTCGTATGAAAAGCTTAAAACAGCTGATTTTAATCAACAACTGATTTGGATCAAAAACTGAATATAATTTTAGGTTAGGCCTACATTGAATTTTTTCTTTCTTTTTTTTACAATGAACTAAAACACTTGGGCTAATTATTAGTATCAGGTTGATTTGTCTATCCGTGCAAAGCCGGGTCGGGCCAGAAGTGGTACATTCATTTCTTACAATATCACCAACCCCTAGAATAAATTATAATAACTTAAAAATAATGTTTGCCTTTTGTTATTTATATATTCCCTCATCGTTCACAGCGCTCCATGCCTATTTCACGCATATACCACATTCTTACACACTTACAATAATTAAGCTATTTTTTGTCTACACTAGAAATTACTTGAAAATTATTTATATGGCAAAACAACGTTTGCCGGGTCAGCTTATTTACCCAATGGCCATTTAAATACCCAATGACACATTTTTTTATGATTTGATGATGAGTTGGGCAAACAAGGACTGAAACACAGTTATTTGATGCCTTAAATTGAAATTAGCAACAAATTTATGATTTAAAACTAAAGAAAAGTAAAAAGTACGTCCAAGTATTTTTGGGTATTTACAACATTTTGCACTGCAATTGTCTTTCTTACTTCTTTCAATGATTTTGAATGTTTTTTTTTTTTCTTAAACTAAGATAAAATATTGAAAACAACCTATTTATTGTGTTAATATATGCTGAAATATTGTATAGGGATTGGTAACATTTCATTAAAGTGTATTGTACATAGAAAAATTAAAAAAATATTAAACTAGAACCTAATTAGTTACTGTAGTTTTCTTTTATTTATAATAAAAACTTTCAAATACAGTAGACTCTCAAGAATCCGGACTAATAGGGATGCTAGCCGATCCGGATTTCGAAAAATCCGGATTTCCCGGAGTTGGCCGATAAGAGCGATGGAAAGCTGTACATATTTATACAATATATAGTTTACCTTATACAGTAGTCGGTGCAATTCTTGATATTTTTGTAGTTACACTACAGCGCTGTTTCGCCGTTCACAGCCGGCTTCGTCAGGTTTAGGACTCAACACTTAAATAAAACAATACACAATAACACTGAAAGTTTTATCGGATAACTCCTCGTCAAATGTTCATGAAATAAATATTTGCGTGGCCACGGCATAGTTACTGTGCTTCCGAACGGGAACTGAAGAAAAAATTGCTTGTGAATTGGTAATAGGTCAGCTGTATTTGTTTGTTTAGAGATTAGAGATTAAGTCATAGATGGGGTTAGCTGCAAAGCTCAATTTGTCATTCAGGAGTAAGTTAGGGTTTTTCTTCTGGGAAGTGTAAATGCTATATTCCTCCAATACGTTGAGACGACGGCCTTTCCTTTCTTTATGGATAATGGTCATGTTAGTGTTTATATCAGTGTAGGTGTGGTTAGTGTCAATCAAATGTTCGGCATAACTAGATCTGATTCTGGAGAGGGGGTTTTTATGAGTAGGCAAATGTTCTTTAAATCTTTTCGCAAAAGATCTGCCGGTTTGGCCTATGTAAATTTTATCGCAGTCGTTACATTCAAGAAATGTTCCGACTACTGTATAAGGTAAACTATATATTGTATATATATCAGCAATTCGTAAAAAGCGAATTAACTTTATAAACCTTAATCTGTACATACTATCGCCGCCGCGCTGTGCCGATACCCAACGATACTATAACACTCTGGCGCATCAACTTGTTGTACTGAAATGTACAAAATACAGTACTGGACCGCAATTAAGTAAAACACAGAAATGAAAAAATTAAGATTGTGAACAGTATTGAACAGTTTTAATAAAAAAGAATCTACATTACTGTTCCAAACGTACTTTAAATAAACAAAAGAAACACAGTACGTGAAAACGACACTACTAGTTGGAAATTTATTTATAAAACGTAAGGAATACAAATTTAATACTAGATATTTATTGCAACAAACAAAAAAAGAACGTACAACTAACGTAACTAACACATCCGCGCGGAAACTTCGATTGCCTTGTGAATCACAAACGATGTCAATTTCGTTGAAGCATGGCGCGCCCGAAGGTTCAAAATACATGTAACTTATGCTATACGGAGTAATCGCGTGGATTTTACCAATTTTTTATTTAAAATAATAATCAAATATTTTTGATTAACGGTTCAGATTTCCGTGATCCGGATTTATGAGAGCCTACTGTACTTTAACAAAAGCTTCAGTTTCATTACTGGAAAATAGCAACAAAGATGTGGGAGGGGATGGTGCTTGCTACTTTCGTAGTAAGAACAGAATAATAATAATTTAAGTATGTGTGGTGTATGTCAAAAGGTAACAAAATAAATTCAATAAAAAGGACCTAAAGTAGAAAATGTTTTATTTATGATCTTTAAGTTTTTTTTTTTTTTTTTAAGAGTAGATGAAGTTTATGAATCATCCTCTAATAAATCAGAATGCATGACAGGATGTTTGGAATAGTATAATGAAGATGTAATAACCTAACCTACACCTCCTCCTACCTAGCTTTTTGCCTACATAATCTCACTCTTTTAAATTTTCAATTAAAGAGTTGAAACTAAGTCCAATTTATTCTTACCCAGGTTGTCCCTGCTCAATTAATAATGTTCATGGTCAAATAAGGATATAAAGAGAAATTCACTATGTATGTTCACTCCTAAAAAATTTTTGTTCTAAATTTTTCAGGTTAAACCTATTTTTTATTTTTTTTATTTCCTAATCTTTTAACCTAAGTGCTAAGTCCCAATTCTAATTTCTTTTAATAACTTTCTAGTGTTGTAACAACTCTGAAAAATGAGTTTGGTACATTTCCCAAACTTACTCCGAGATGGTTTTTCATTAAAATTCTAAAATACTATTTATCCCGATTCATAAAAACCTGGGTATTTTACATCAATATACGGAACTAGTGCGGAGATACAGAGAACAACTACCAATTTGCGCATGCACTAAGGTAAAAGTAAGGCGTAGTCTTTCCTCCAGGTTCAAGACTATTGCCAGTGTTTTTGTTGATTTGTTACAACATGTTTAGTTACATTACACTTCATGGATTCTTAAAATAAAGGTTTATACCTCAGTAATTCGAATTTTATGTACACTAACCTCTATAATTCAAAGTCTTGATAATTCAAACTTCCTTTAATTCTAACAAAATTTACTTTCTCTTAGATTTTGAATGAGTGAGGTTCTACACTATAACAATCAATAACACTGCCAAACTACAATCAAACATGGCACACTACACAAACAATATCAAAATGGTTTTAAAAACATTACCTCGTACTTTCAACTCTTGTAGAAGAAAATAATTACTATTTAATAACATGATATACAATGATGTTTTTTTCTCTCTCTACAACTTACGGCAAACAACTGCTGTGTGTTCGTCACCACAATCTACATCAATAACAGGATCATTGCGAATAAAGAAATGACTCGGAACATTATCTGCAAAGCGACTTTTTCCAAATGTAAACACTGCTCCACTTGCTAAAATCACAAATAAGAATATTGGAAAATGGGTCCAAATAAGGTCCTAGATTAATGGTAGGCTAAAAAAGACTTACAAGTGTTATACTCAATAGGAGTACCTAAGCTTAAAATAATATTACTTCTCTTTTTAATAATATTGCAGCAAAAAATCAATCGGATCTAATATGTCTGACTGGAATAATGTATTTCTTGCAGTAAATTCAGTAGGCCTTATAAAATATTCAATAATAAGCCTAAACTTTTGCTAAACCTAATAAAGGATGACCTTAACATGCAGGAGAAGGGTCATGACCCCCAAAACATTTTTTAAGGCCTGATTTATATGTTTGATTTAAGCCTACAAGCGCCAGACTACACTATAGTATCGTCTCGACGCGCTGAACAAGTGGCAGACTGCACTACTGTATCGTCTGATTGTATTGAATATTTCACCCACTGTAAATCATCCGATCTCAATAAAACAAAAACCATTGGATAGGAAATGTTTTAAACTTTAATTTTTAAATTTACAAATTTGTCCTAATCATCTTTTTAAAATTTTAGTTGTCTAAACAGCTGACGCCGTTCGAGAAAACAATAATAACAGTAAGCCCACAATAATAAAGTGGTGGTTATAAATTATTGGACACATTTTAAGATTAAATAACCAAGCAACGTAAAAGCATGGGAATTGTGTTAAATAGCAAATTTAAAACAATTTTCTCTACTAGCTGCAAAATTATAATTATAAATTCAGTAGCTAAATTTAATGGTTATAAAAAGTCAGTAAAATCTCAGCTTAACTGTGAGTGTAAGAAATGTTTTCTTCTAAACAACTCGTACTATGGCATAGTCAGCTGGTCAACAATGAATCTTCACCAGCTGTTAATTACAGTTGACTAAACAAACAGTAAACTAACCTCAGTATCAAAATGGCTAGTGTGCAAGAAACAGCAAAGTGTGTTCTTTGGTTTCACGAAAGCAGATCTTTAATAACTGTTCGAAGAAGGTTTCGTTTAGAGTACGACCGCAATCCCCCGAGAAACAATTCTAAACCTTGGTGTAGGCAATTTGAACATACTAGAAGTGTCCAACATAGAAAACGTGCTGGTAGACCTCCAGTTTCTGTAGCTGTTGTTGATCATGTAAGAGAATTGTTTAGCCCTGGTAAGTCCACTCGGCATGCAAGTTTGGATTACCACGATCAACTGTTTTGAAAATTTTGCATACAAAATTCAATTACTAAATGAAATGAAACCTAACGATAAACCTCGACGTAACGATTTTGATGTCAGCATTCTTGACAACAAAGAAAGCAATTTCTTAAAAAGGTTTTTTTTTTCTGATGACACAATAACCTTCCATGTTTCTGGTAAGTCGACATAACTGTAGGATTTAGGGTACTGAAAATCGTCATAATGTTTGAGAACAAGAAAGAGACAGTACTAAAATAAACGTTTGGTGTGCATTGGCTATAGATGAAGTAATAGGATCTTTTTTTTTGCTGAACCGACAGTCACTAAGGAGGTTTACCTCCACATACTCGAACTGTATGCAATAGGGCGTACCGCAAATTAAGCATAGACAACAAAATGTTTACTGGCAGCAAGATGGTTACCTTAATGACGCATTTCCTGGTCGTTGGATTAAACGAGATGGTCCAATACCTTGGCCTCCACGTTCCCCAGACATGTACCCATAGACTTTTTTATTTGAGGTTATGTCAAGGACAGAGTGTTTGCAAAGAAGGTTCAAGACATTGAAGTACTTAAGAGAAGAGTACGAAAGAAGGTTCAAGATATTGAGGTACTTAAGAGAAGAGTACGAGATGTTATTGGAAGTGTAACGGCCACAATTTTTTAAAATTGAACAATTTGTGTATAGTTATTTTTCTAGCGAGCTATCAGATTCTACATGCAAAAATAAGTCGAAAATGTTGTGTAACACTTTTTCGATTTCGGCTTAGTTTAACCATAATTCGCTTGTAGACAATTACCAAGAAATTATGTTTTTTGTCGATAACTCGGTTATCCTTTGACCTACTGAAACTACAAAAAAAGCATTTTGTCTGTCGTTAAAAAAGGAAAATATTTTGTTTCTTGTACATTTTTTGTAAAGTTAACGGTTTTCAAGACATTCCACGTTAAAAATTTGTAACGGCCGCCATTTTGAAAATTATAAAAATAAATTCTTTGTGTTTGGTACACTGGTTAATCGTAACATATAAAATGCTTATTCCAAAATTGAAGTCGATATCTTATCTATTTCCAGAGTTACAGTGAGTTTTTGTAAAAAAACAAAATGGCGGCTTACGGCTAAACTAAGCCGAAATCGAAAAAATGTTATTCTACATTTTCGACTTATTTTTGCATGTAGAATCTGAATCTGCATAGCCCGCTACGCTTTACTGAATCACCCTGTAGCCTATGTGTAATTCAAACCCGTGGAAGATTAAGTTTGTTGCATTAATAGTTTTTCCACAATTACAATATAATCAAATTAGGTCTAAATCTTGCATCCCTATTAACCTGTGTTGCCCGATTTAAATTTACTGAACGGATTCTGAAAGTAGACATTAAAACCTACAATTCGTATATCTTCGATTTTTGAATAAGGTTGATAAAATGTGATAAAAATGTTTCCAAACATAGCGCGAAAAGCATAAATTTACGACCGACGGCAAGAGAAGCAGTGGTAGAGGGGGAACCAGCAGCGGAGGAGAAGAGAACGGCAAGCTGCGCGCATCAGGCTCTATTCCCTTGCTGGTTCCCCCACTACCACTGCCTCTATCGCCAAAGGGTCATCGGTCGTAAATTTATGCTTTTTGCACTATGTATATGATGAGTTAACTATAGAAGATTTGACCCAAAGAGAAATGAAGGACATGAGATGTTAGAAACTCCTCCCGGGATAACATTGCACAAGGATTATCCTCATTGAATTGCTAGGTATATTTAATACTATAGGCTTTGTTAATAATATAAAATACTTAGGCTAAACAAATTCATTGTTTATTATAATTTACTGTTATGCATGGGAAAACAACTAACTGTTGTTAAAAAGTTATAACTACATAGACCTAACTAATGTTCTTTTTTTTATTATTTATTTAAAGATGGGGCAAGAAAAAACACATAAAAGCATGCAGCAGTTCATTTCATTTCATTTATTCACTGGTCGCAAAACAAAATTCATTTGTTTGACCTTCAGTAATTTTTAGACGGTACCTATATAAACTACTCAGGTGTTACTAAAGTTCACTCAAATTTTTAAGATAGTGATTATATGATATTTTTTTCAAATAGGAACAGATATAGAGGGAATATCTATATCAAGAATGAGTAAAACAAGTCATTAATTGACTTAAAGCAAGTTAGAGCCATTTTACCACAACTTAAAATGGTTGTGAAGGGACTATGTGTTGCTTTTAAAAAGTTCCCATGTAGATAAGATATAGGTAAGTAACACTCATGACTTTTTCTATAAAATGATTTTGAAATTGGTTAGTAGCCTAATAATGAAAAAATAAACTCGGAGAATTTAAGTGAAGTTCTATTCTTGAATATATATGAAAGCATATTTTTTAGGGTATTTGTTTACTTTAACTTGTCAATCAAAACTACTATAAATACACAAACCTGAACTTTTTTCTTAATAAATATAGTATTTATACACTTCACTGATGCCGGGAAAGCAATATTTAACCATCTTCAACATGTACAATATTAAAAACTTTCAAATCAAAAGTTCGTTATGGCAATTTACATTGTAAAGTGCCGACATGTTGTTCCCAGCGTTCTCCCAGCATTGCCGGATTTGTCTTGTTCTTTTTTATGTAAAAACAAACAGTTTAGGCAACTCAACTAAGTAAACATACTGTGACTAAATAGTATAGGTTAGTACCTTTTACATTTTTTAAAAATTTTAATTACTAGGCTATATGATGTGATAATAACGTACAGATACAGATTTATACACACCCTATTCAGTACAATTAATCTATTGTTCAATTTGGCAACGTTGATGAAATTCTATTTCAATTACGCAGTTATAGTGTAGTTTCTGTTGTTCTTAAAGGTACGATGTTATTGTTTGTGTAATTTACGTTTTGTTACATTATTTTCTAATTTGATTGCTTTGTGTGTAGGCCCTACTTTGGGATTAATATTGTTTACTTTATTTAATTCTTACCTGTTTGGTGTAGCCTATGTTAAGTGATTTATTTTCTTATAATTACGTGAAATATTGCGGAAAAGTCGAAACTTAACCTACGGTATATAATTTCAACTTTTTTTTATTTATTTCATAACTTCTATAAATATTATTTCCCGGGAAAATTGTTGTTGTTTTTACAATCAGTTAGATGTATTCTTTCATATTAGGCTATATCAAATTCCCTTAGAAATCGATTTTGACAAGGTAAAGTAAATTTTTACCATTTTTTATACTTAGGATAAGTCAATAATTTGTAGCCTCATAGGGTTGTATAGGTTGCGCCTAATTTAGCAATAATTTCTGGAAAGAAACTGGAAGTAATTCTAATACATATTAAACACCATAGAAAAATTATCCTAATATTTCAAAAGACTAATGCCTTCATATCTGATAGCCTACAGACACAATAAAACTAAAAGTTTTGTTACTGGCCTATTCTTAATTTTTGGAAAACTTTTAGAATACCACTACTTGTATAGCATTAAGCCTACCTATAATAGCCCTAGATTAAAAAATTGTAGTCTTATTTGAAGGGTATTTTTGTAAAAATCATGAATTTAAACAAATGGAATCTGCTCATTGCCTATTTTTACTTGGTATGCGAGTTATTTTACTGCTACTAAATTAAATTTATATTGTTATACAATAAAATATAGTTTTAAAACTGAACAAAAATTTTAAAGACGTTTTAATTTAGAAAACATGTAGGAATATAAGAATAACCTAGCGTTTTAATTCTTTTAACATTTAAATGGATCTAGCCTAGGACTAAGCATAATGTAGCTAAACCATCAATGAATAAAAAAAAACATATGATTAATAAATATTGTTGGCTACTTGCATTAACAATAATTCTGTGAACTCACATGATGCACGAATCATTAAAATTTTCACATTAATCGTATCTTTAGTTCTAAATTAAAATTATTTAATATATTCTATGGGAACATTATTATCACCATAAGTTATAACATATAAATTAAAATAATTAATTATATAAAGGCGTAAAAGTAGGTTTTTTAATGAGTTGTAGCAGAAAGCAAAATATCAATATGATTTGCTATAGGTTACCTGGAATTTCAGCGTCTTCTTCACCTGCCATACTTTTATTAAAAAATCTAAATGTTTCTACAATCTTCAGCACATGTATAATCCTTTCTTTTGATGTTTTTAAAGTTAAAACTTAAGGTTATAACTTACAGAAACATAAATAAAAACTTATTTACAATGTTCAAATTGACCGTGTTCCTCCATTTTAAATACATAAACAACATCCAAATTTTAAGATTCAGTACTGCCAAAATAACATTTCAAGATTATGCAAGGCCTGTGAGATAAAATCCACACCTAGTTTATAGTGGCACAATACAAATTATAATCACATGTCTAGATGGGATAAAATTATGATTTTTATTTTAAATATTCTTGTAATAAAATTCATAGTTAATATGGATTTCATTATTATTATAATTGTTACATTTTTATAATAACTAGCTGACCCATGCGATTATTATTATTAATTATAGCCTACCTGATTTAATTCAGTTAAATATGTTCAACTATTTTAACGCTTTACTTTGGTCTAACAATAATACAATTGATGGATCAATAGTTATTGATTTGCGTGATGGATTACACTTGCATATAGAATGTAAACAATCTATACAGCCGTCATGTTAGTTAAGCAGGTTGTTAATAGATGGCGCCTTTCATTAGGAACCATAGGAAATATAATATAAAAGTTTTTTAAATTAATTTTTGTAACGAAAACATGAATTTTAAGCTGTTTATCTGGTTTTCGTCAATAGCGGGGAACATAAACTTTAAAATGATGCTTCTATAATGAATTTTGATGAAGAATAAAGGAAGAAATCGCTTAGCGACAAAAAACACCTTTAAGAAATAATATAGTGATCATAAAACCCCTTTATCCCCATTTATTATTTTACTTTCTCACTAAACTACAGAGTAGGCCTATAGAGAAAGTATAGTGATCGCAAAAAAATCGATGTTGAGATTTTTGTGGAAATATCCGTTTTGGGACCCCCTGAGTCCAAAAAAGTGGTTTGTACAAAATGTCTGTCAGTACACCTGTATGTCTGTATGTTTGTCTGTATGTATACAAAGCTAGAGCGAAAACTATTGGATCGATTTCAAACAAATTTGCACCAGACATGTCAAGTAGGCCTGTAAGATGCACGAAAAACGGTTTTGAAAAATTTTGAGAAACAACCCCTTTTTAGGCAAAAAATCCAAAAAAATCAGTTATTATTTTTTTTAATAAAAAAACGGCTCTAAAGATTTTGATTATTTGTAGCCTTTAATATACCCTACCATATGCAAAAAACCGCATCTTTCTAAAAATTCTCGTTTAGCTAATAATAATAATAACTGATTTTAGGGGGTTTTTTGGCCATAAAGTAGTTTATCAAAAATTTTCAAAACCTTTTTTTGTGAATCTATACAGGCCTAATTGACGTGTGTTGTTCGAAATCGATCGAATAGTTTTCTCTCTAGATAATAATAATAATATTTATTAGTTAATCTTCTACTTTAATAAAAAATCACCTACAATCTTCTACCCCACCCTACAAGTCACAGTGAATCTGTTTAATAATTTAAATGTGTTTGTGAGAAAGTATGTGGCAGTTCCTGGTACCGTTTATTTGCTATTAAAAACAAGTTAACAAAACTTTGTACCTACATATCTTGTCTTGCATAACAGAACAAGTTTTTTTGACATATCTGAACCCTTATGACTTTGGGGGCTTGACCCGGGTAGGGGGGTTAAAAATTTCAAATATAAAGGTAGGTCATGTAATACACCATTGAAAAGCTTATTAAAAAGAAAACAGAATGGCGCAAACTAGAGCTTAGTATCTTGCTTCGTTTCAAAGCAATGGACAATCAAAGTTCTGGAAAATGATATTTTTATCATAGCATCAAAGCAGGTTATTAATTTGTTAATATTAGGAATAAGTAGGTTGTATGTTATTTTCCAGAACTTTGAATGCACATGACTTTGACACGAAGCAAGATACTAAGCTCTAGTTTGCACCATTGTGTTTCTCTTTTAATAAGCTTTTCAATGGTGTATTACTATTATATTTGAAAATTTAAACCTACCTAAAATCATAGAGGGTCAGATATGTCAAAAAATGTATCTTGTTATGCAACCCAAGATATATACAAAGTTTTATTAACTTGTTTTCAGTAACAAAAATAATGAGGAGGGTTAAAGGGACTTTATGAATAACACTATGGACTTTATGACTCTGAATAGTGACAATAAATAGTACTCTGTACTCTATAGTAGAAATTTTATTATTATAAAGTTGTAAACAAATTTTTAATTATTTTTTTAAGAAGTTGCCGCTAGAATATAAAATTAATTATAATTATTCACAGTTTTAGTTGGTAATACACAAGTTTTAAAATCACCAGATTTATCCTCAAGCCTTTTGTTTCATGTTGGTCGCTATTTCTCATACTAGGAGTTTTCAAAATTTGTAAAAACTCTTTTCAAATCCTTCAAAATAATCATGAAAGTTCAATTACATTAAACACACAACTCAACATTAAGTTCAATTAATAGTTTAAATTATTTATATAGCAACAGTTCTGTATAAATTGAATCCATATTACTACAATCAAAGAGAGCCAAAAGATTACCACAATAATGGTTTGTGATGGGCTCCTCGATGTCGGTTACACCTGTTGGTTTACGGACAATATAGTGTCTCCTTAAGAAGTGTAATTCCACTGAATCCACTCTCTTGCATGGGCGCCCATATGATATTTTCTAGGACGGGCTAGTCCGGGGTATGGGTCTTAACACGTTCACTGCTAAGGACGCACATGTGAGCTTGACACTGAACACTATGAAAAGCGGCCGATGCACAGTGCATTGCACGCCAACCTCCGTATTGGGAATATTTTCAATACACGATGCATTGCGTGCTACGCACTCCAATTTTAAGCCTATATGCTATGGACGCACATGTGCGAACGCTTTAAAATATTAGTGATTAATACGTAGAAAGGTTCAAAAATAAAAAATAAAGTAATTTTTACTCATTTAGACTATAAATATAAACAATAAAAGGTCAGCTCCGAGCATAGGAAATACGAAATTTGCGTAGCAGTGAACTTGTTAAGGAGTACCCTGCTCTCCTTCGGCAGAAAAGGAGTCCAGGGATATTTTTGACCTCCCCAAGAAAACTTTTAAAATTTTAAATATTAACCCACACAGCATTGAATCTGTACTTTTACACCGTCAGTGAATACACAAAGACCTATAACACTCCTAGAGGCCGCAGCAAGTAGTGACCCAGCAGGACATGCATGAACTCTCATAAAAAATAAAATAAGTATATGTAAAATCAAACGAACACATAACGTTTAAAACATATTTCAGTGCTATCTCTTTAAAGAAAAATTCCTGACTATAATTGATAATATACATATTTTCCTTTCCCTGGGAGCTAGGGGGGGGCCATGGCCCCCTCTGCCCATAGGTATGGGCGCCCATGCTCTCGTGTAAACATCTGGACCTTATCAGAGTAGTTGGTGGTGAAGAAGCATTTTCAGAATAAGGAGGTGAATCGATTGTATTACCTTAACAAGTGTATTTCGAGCACAACAATAAGTCCTGTGCTGGTCTATACTGACAATTAAACAAACTGAAGGGAAGGGCAAGTAATCTTGCTCCAAACCAAGGTTACTAACAGACTAATTTAGGCTTGAACATTAGCCTCGAGCTGGATTCCCCTCTTAACTACAGTAGAACCCCTCTTTACTGGCCTCGGATCAACCGGTCATCAGATTAACTAGCCTATCCGATGGAACAATAGAGTTTTTTCTCTCTTACAGATTATATTACAGTCCAACCTCGTTAGTGCAAACCTCGATAAAACGATTTCCTCGATAAGACGAATTTTTTTAAATCCCTTTGAAACTTTCGTAAAGGTCAATGCTTAGAAGCACTCTATACAACGTAGTAATTGGTTAAAAACCTCCATAAGACGATTTTTTTTTTTGTGACATGGGCTAGGACTGATAAACCTCTACAAAACGAATATTCTTAGCACAAAACCTCTACAAGACGAACGCGACTTCTATAAGACGAATTTCTCATGATCTCAACCTCCATAGTAAGTAGTTTTCAAAACAAACAGAAGCTTGTCTCGACAGGAAATCCCCATCCACCCCTCTTCCTTCCTCATTCATTGTTTGGCGTGTGACCCTTCCGGCTGTGTTTTTCCCTTGTTTTAGAGTTGTGCATATGTTTAGTGTAATGATAATGGCAGGGAAAAAGTCAAAAACGGCTCTAACAGTGGAGTTTAAGCGTAAAGTTTTGAAGCATGTGGAAGAAAACCCGATGAAGAAGAAAATCACCATCGCTAAGGAGTTTAACATCCCTTCAACCACGTTAGCAACCATCATAAAGAATAGAAACAAGTACGATGAAGCAAGTGGACTTTCTAAGTTTTGCAAACGCGCAAAGACTGGTGAATTTCAGGATGTAGACGAAGTCACTTTAACCTTTTCGCTGCGTATTAAAATCCAAGCAGCTCCCTATATTTTGCAATTATGAATGAAATTTTAATTTTTTTAATTAAGGTTTATTTTACTTAAATATCTCTTTATTACTATTTCTTGCATTAATATATACTACTATTTTCATTTAAAAAAAATTTTTTATCTGTGAAAAACATGATTTAAGCCCTAAAAACATGGAAATTTAATAAATTGTTAAATATTTTTAAGTACTCACATTAAATAATATTTACTATAAAAAACAATGAAAATATTAAATCTACAACAGTTTAATATAAAAACTTGTATAAGATAACATTTATAAGCATAAATTAATAATTAATTGTGTAATAAGTAGCAAAGATACAGTAACATATAATTTTAGCCTGGCTAACACACAGAAATTACACTTTCTTGAAGTTGAAATAATGTCAATAAATTTTGTTTCTATAATGGAATATTGTAATAATAATTTTGTTATTGTGAATACTTTAAAATGTTTAAAAAGAGTATTTGTTTTATTTGAAATATTCATTCATTATAAAGTAGGTTAGAATTAATCACCAATACAGTACTTACATTATAAGAAAATAGGCCTCTTAAGCCAACACTAAATCACTTCAGAACTTTAATTATGTAAAACAAATATCCACGTGCAATATATACTAGAAATATAATTAAATATTATCATAAACACACACATAAAAGCAATGGAAATCATTACAACCACAATATAACCTTCACTAAACACCTGGTTGGAACGTCAAATGTCAACAAAACACGTGATACTACAAAGTTTCACTGGCTTAGAAACAGGGAGCAGCACCTAATTGAGGCTAAATAACATCATTTCTGTTCAGTTGGGACTATAATCGACTTACGCAGCCAAAGGAAAAGTTTTTATAACGTTGTGGACTGAAGTCGATTTACGCAGTGAACGGTAAAAATCTCAAATCGACTGTAGTCGATTTACGCAGCGAAAAGGTTAAAGTGGTTAAAGCAGTGCAGCGACAAAAATTTTTCAATTGGAGGCCCTATTCTGCAAGAAAAAGCTCAGCAGTTTGCTGTACAATTAGGACACGCCGATTTTCGTGCTAGTAATGGCTGGCTGGAAAAATTTAAAAAAAGGAACGATATTGTTTTTAAAAATGTGTGTGGTGAAAGTGCGTCAGTGGACAGTACGGTATGCGACGATTGGAAAGAAAAACTTGCTGACATTACTCAGGGGTATCATCCAGTGATATATATAATGCAGACGAGACTGGACTTTTTTTCAAGTGCCTACCAGATAAAACAATGACGTTTAAAGGAGACCCTTGCAATGGAGGCAAACACAGCAAAGACCGACTAACTGTGTCGCTTGGTGTCAACGCTTCGGGAAAAGATAAGCTCAAGCCTTTGGTTATTGGCAAGTCAAAAAAACCTAGATGTTTTAAAAATGTGAACAGTTTACCAACTGTATAAGACCAACAAAAAAGCGTGGATGAATGGTGATGAGTTTAGTGCATGGCTGAAAACTGTAAACACAGAAATGAAGAAGAAAACGAAAAACATCCTGCTGTTTATTGACAATTAATTGTAGTGCACACGAAACTGTTCCAAACCTGTCAAATATCTCAGTAAAATTTCTTCCACCAAACACCACATCAAAGCTCCAGCCACTTGACCACAGAATTATTAAAAATTTCAAAGTGAACTATAGGAAGGAGGTTGTTTGGCAGTTTTTGACAGATATGGATCGTGACGTACCGACTAAGATCAACGTTTTAAATGCGATGTGGATGATAAACAAGGCCTGGAGTATCGTGACCGAGAAAACTGTTTCTAATTGTTTTTTAAAATGTAGCTTTCAAGTGACGGACCTCGAAGATGCGGACAATGATCAACCTCTGACTCTAGCACTCCAAAACGCAGAAGTAGGCCTAGGTCAAAACTGGAGCAAAGTTAGCGAAACACTGGGCGTCCAAGAAATGGAGTTTGAAAAATTTGTTGTCTTCGATGATGATGTAGCAGTATGTGGAGAGCTGACGGACGAAGATATCCTGGATTCTGTTCAACCCTCAAATCCTGAAGAAGATTAAGCAGCTGAAGATGATGAGGAGAATGCTGACGCGCACAATGATCGACCAGAACTGTCAACGAAAGATGCAAGAGAAGCTATTGATGTGCTCAAGTGTTTTTTCCTAAAGAAAAATGCTTTAAGTGAAAGTGTAGTGAAAGCCATCGTTGATTTGGATTCCACTTTGGATATGGTAACCATTCATGCAAGTAAGCAATCTAAAATTGATGACTTTTTAAACATTAGTCAGGCTTAATCCTGTTCAGTACTTTAATAATTGTATGACTCCTTGATTGCAATTTTTCTTTTTGCGAAATACAGTACAGTACATATTGATCTGTTGCAAGTTTCTAATGCCATAAGTTTGGTTTTCATTTATACTGTACCGTATTTTGACTTCATATTTTTTTTATTTTACTAGTATACAGTACATGGTTTTCAAACCGTCTATTGTTTGTTTCAATACTTAAGGGATTTAATATGTAAATAAACGAATATTTTTAAAATTGTTACAGTCCTTTTTTTACCTACATTATTCCTACATTGAAAAATACTGTAACTTCAGTTACGGTAACAATAATTCGTATTAGTATAGAGGTTGGCCACAAAAATCTTCGTTTTATAGAGGTTATCTCAGAGCGAGGAGAAACCTCTATAAGACGAATAACGGCAGTAATTAACCTCGATAAAACGAACCTCTTTATTAAGAATACCTCGATAATTCGAATTTTTCTCCTATCCCTTGAAATTCGTCTTATAGAGGTTCGACTGTACTGTAAATGGCCGAAGTTTCAAACATTGATTGTTTGACCGACATTTCCCGGAAAATAAAGCTGGGTGATGCAACCTTATTTGTGCAATGTAAATTGTGTTAGTGTTATGGCAGGCAGAACAGAGGAGGGGTAGCGTGAGTTTGATTCCCCTCTTGCTTCCGCGGCAACAAACTGTATTTTTTTCTTTGAATCAATTGACAAAGCGGCATTATTGTTTCTTTTTCTTCGTCTGTTGCTTTGTCGGAACCTTTACTGAATTTCGTGGGGGCAAAATATGTAATATTTGTAACATATTGCATAATATGTTGAGCAGAAAAAAGATTCAACGGCATTAGACGTTATGAACGTACGAAAATGGAAAGACTTGGCTTTAAAAAAATTGCATGAAACGCTACACTTTCAGTGAAAAAGTTGTAGTAAATTAAAAACCCTTTAAAATGAGACTTTGTAAGCCTTGATCAGCGCATTTTTAACTGACAAAAATCGGAAATTTAAAGGAATTTTTTTTATTCATAATTTTAACATTTTAAACGTTAAAGCTTCGAAATTGTGTAAAATGATAGTTAATGACATGTACAGTAGAACTCCTCTTAACCGGCCTCGGATCAACCGGCCCTCAGATCAACCGGCCCATCCCATGGAACAACAAAGATTTTTTTCTCTCACAGATTATATTACTGTAACTGGCCGAAGTCTCAAACATTGATTGTTTGACGGACATTTCCAGGAAAATAAAGTTGGGTACGCAACTTAAGGTGTGCAATGTGTTAGTGTTGCGGAAGGCAGAACAGGGGAGGAGGAGCGTGAGTTTGATTCCCTTCTTGCTTCCGCGGCAACTGTATTTTTTCTTAGAATCAATTGACAAAGCAGCATCATTTGTTTCTTTTTCTTCGTCTGTTGCTTTGTCAGAACCTTTATTGAATTTCGTGGGAGCAAAATATGTAATATTTGTATCATATTGAGTAATATGTTGAGCAGCAAAAAGATTCAACGGCATTAGACGTGATGAACATACGAAAATGGGGAGACTTGGCTTTGAAAGTTAAAAAACAGAAAAAAATATGGTAACTGATTTTTTTTAAACAATGATACATTATATTATGTAAATTCAGTTTTCAAAGTTTATGTAAGTTTAAAATGTTTAATTTGTTTTTGTTTGTTTGTGTATATATGTACATACAATAAAATGAGTTGCAGTAACGTCTTATTTGCTTGTTTATTTATGAAATATCTAGGTTATTTTTGAACAAAAATCTATTTTTTACGGGAACCTCGGATCAACCGACCAAACAGGTAACCAGCCAGGGTCTCGGTCCCGACCAGACCGGTTAAGAGGGGTTCTACTGTATATAAACTGTGACATCAGCATTTATTTGTATGCAAGCCATATAACAGACCACTATCAACATAGATCCAGAATTACTATTACTTTCTAACCAGGGCCGCCGAGAGGACGGGCAAGAGGGGCACATTACCCCAAGCCCCTAACGTCAGGGGGCACCTAGATTTTAAAATAATTCAAAAATTGAAAACAATGAATATGTTGATTCAACAGTAAATTTACTTTTTTTCAATAATACATTAGTTTAAGAATATTTGTATGAAATCCACAATAACTTGAAAAGTGTAACTGATTTCAAAATAAAAATTTTCCTCCGAAAGGAAAGATAATTAAGTGAAATTATAAAGTGGGAATTTTAAGTTACCCGGACAGATTTGTTTTTGTGTGCTATTAACCCTGGTGGGGTGACGCCCTTTTTGTAACGTGGGTGGTGGCGTCAAGTCTCACAGACCCATGTAACTTTTTTAGATATAACCTAACAGAAGTTTATTATTTAATTTGAACTCATACTATTATACTTTATAGACTATTTTTAACAGGTTTGCATACAAATTACACTGTTATTATATAATTTACAGTTTTACTACACTTATTTATACAAATTTGAATTAAAATGTACAGTTAACAAAAAATTTAATGATAAAAGAATACAATTATGTAATTTTACATTTAGGAGTAATTTGTCCATTACAAATGGTATGTGAACAATGAAAAAAATTACTAGTCCATTTGTATGTTTGTAGACGTGTAACTTTTTAATCCAAGTTTATCCTTAAAATTAACGATTTAATTGGACAGTTTTTGTAAATAAATTCATAATGGATGAGACAAATGAATTTTATCCTCAATTTCACTATTATCACATTCCTGTTCTGTTTCAGTACCATCAAAAAATTCTCCCAAAAAGTCCTCTTCTTCTGAATCTGAATTATCAATAGGAAAATCTTCATTATCCGAAGATATTTCGCCCAAAAGCTCTCTTATTCGAATGCAGTTTGCTTCACTAGCCATTACGCACAAAACTAGTCCTATAAAATTATTGTTTGGAGATTTAAAATTGTATTACGAAAAATTAATAAAATAATTGAAAATTCAAAATAATTATTTATAAGAAAAAATAACACAAACAGTAGCGCCAAGTCTCACAGAACCGAACTGCAATTTTGACCGACAAATAATATCACTAAGTCACTTTTTGATAATTGAGAGTGTACTAGACAGTAATAAAGGCAGCTACTGTGAAAAACGACAGGTTTACGTTACAATCAGACCAAATTTCACTCATGAAAATATCTCTTGCGGGTCTATGAGACTTGGCCCACCACTCCAGGGTTAAAGGTGTGTAGTTGGTAAATAAAAATAAAGAGTATAGTACCTTTATAAATTCAATCAAGCTCGAAGGTCGTAAAAGCATATTTTAACAGTTTCCTTTTATTTTTCACTGTAGGCAATTTATTTTCATTAATTTCTAATATTATTATATATTACGGTACTACTGTCTACGTGTACTATATAATTTTCAACTTTTTTAGTATTAACTATTGTGTGAAAAAAGTCACCATTCCTTCCCCCCTCCCTCCCAACATTTAGCTTTGAGTAAAAAAAAAACTCTTATAAGCTAGGGATTTGGTATGTATGTTGTATTTAGCTACTGTGATAACATACTAAAAGTCCTCGCAAAAAAACCTGTGCTACGGCCGCCATCTTGGAAAATGGCGTCTAAAAACCTATAAAAAATGTTTGTCACAAAAAGAGCTACAACTTTTGTATCTGCAAGTTTTCAATAAAATTAACCGTTTAGCATAAAATGCAATATTTGGAAAACAATTTTAACAACTTGTTTAAAAAAACACTAACTACAACTAAGGCAAGTTATAAAAAAAAATTTTTGGATGCCATTTTCCTAGATGGTGGGGGTAGCACAGGTTTTTTTTACGAGGACTTTTAGTATGATAAGCATTATTTATGGCACAAAGTCCATATAATAGATTACCTTAAAAGGTCCGACTTGTGACTTCAATTTTGGTCTGTGACTTGTTTCGAAGTCGCAACTTCATCATCAGAACTTCTCCTTAGTTTTTATTTTTTCATTCCTTCTGCAGGAATCGTCAAATATTAAAACAATAGTCAAAACACACAACACATACACAAACACTAATTAAAACAGTTGTGACTAGCACCGGTGTGCACTCGATAATATCCGGTGGAGCACTGTCGATAAGAACGTAATATTAACCACTATTGACCTTCGATGTATGTTTTAGGGCAGTATCGTACAACTGATTCGATCTGAAAGATAACTGATCATTCAACATGTCGTCAGGTTTACTTTTGTACGCTTTGTAAATTTCAAATTCTTCCTGTGCATCCATTGTTCTGCCTTTCGCACATAAATATAATGGCTCCACACAGGATTGGAAATCTCCAGATTTGTGGTTATTCTCAAAAAGGTGACTAGCATAATTGGAATTGGCTATATTTGTTTTATAATTGGGAAGATGCTGCTTATATCGGCGAAGAAAAGTTCTCCCGGTCTGGCCTAAATAATATTTGCTACATTCAGGACAACTTATCTTATACACCCCTGACTTATTTTCCAAGGGGATATCCGTTTTATGTTTAAGAAATGAAGCAACGCTATTTCTTGTGCGGAACGCACGTGTAATCTTGTGTTTATTTAATACATTTTTTAAACATTAGGCAGTAAATTAGTGTATTCCGATGAGATATATTTATTAACCTTACTTTTGTCTATTTCTAAGTTTTGTTTATTTCTTTTTTTAATATGGCTCCTGATTAACTTGTCTATTAACGAAATCCTGTACCCGTTGGAGACAGCTATGTGCTTGATGATGTTTATTTCATTGTGGTAATCTTCTTTGTTCAAAGGGACTGTGATGAGTCTGTGAACAAAACAGTGGAAAGCTGCCATATTTTGGGAGTGTGGATGGTGTGATTGGGCATGAATGGTGACATCCGTTGTGGTGGGTTTGCGGTATATTCTATAGTTAAGTTTATCGAGGACTTTTAGTACGTTATTACAGTGACTAAATACAAAATACATACCGTACCAATCCCTAGCTTATAAGAGTTTTTTTTAGGTAATTTGTCGAACACGACTGGACTACTATGATTATTTAAAACTGGACTACTATATTGTGAGGGCACCTGGCACTAGTTTTTGGAAAGAGGAACTTGGCTCTTTTGACTTGGCTCATCAGAAGCTAAAGTGCCTTTTTTTTAATGTACGGTACTGTACTGAATTAGTAAAAAAAACATGTCATCATTTTTCATGTTTGCAGGTGAAAGGTGTATTGAGTTAAATTGATTTTTGTTCACAAATCATTCATTAATTTAGTGAGTTAGATGTATGACTAGTAATTATTATTGGATGTTGGATAGTATGAGTTAACACTTTAGAAACATTTGTAGTCATTTACTTTGCTGCTGTAGCCAATTCACCATCACACCTCCACTCGAATGCAACTTCTTCTGGCAGCACTTGGGTAGACTATATCTTAGTGTACTCACAATTAATAAAACTAATTGAAACTTTACAATAATAATTCAGGGAATTCATCACAATATGCTCAAATTTACAGACAGCCAGTTTAGATAGCATACAAGGTACATCTGCATATATTATGGAGAGGGGACACAAGCTATCTTTTAACATAGTAAGAGATGTATAGAACTTTCTGAACCATAATAAAAGTGTTGTTACAGAATGGATTATGTAATCTATGAATAAAAGACAATGCATACATAGATTAATTAGCTTGTGATGCATCACTAAATGTACAACAACGTCAGGATAAAGTTTTACTTATTAATGACTATACATCATCGCAAATACATTAAAACAAATAATATTACAACCTACCCATTCAAATATCAGAAAATACAAAATTGTACAAGGGTTTATGGTAAATAAGTAAAACAGTTATTTCACACCAAACTGTTAAGGTGCATTGTTAATGCAAATAAAGCATATATTAAATTCCACCATAAGAAAATCACTAGAGTTTCCCAATCTATTTAGCAACTAACAAAAAGGAAAACAAACAACATTTTAACTAAAGATATGTGTGTCATTTGGGCATTCAGCTTGTTTGGTTTGAAAGCTGTAGGTAGCTGTGCCACTTCTAAATTTAGGTTAGTCTTGAGAGCTTCCAGAATTGGAGGACTATTCCTTGTGGACTTGCTGGAGTTTGATTTGTGTCTGGGATTTATTAGCCATAGATTGAGCAGTACCCTACTAGTTACCTTCAAGCTGGTTTTAGAGAGAGATTCAGCTTCTTGGTTGTTTAATCTTTGGATATGAGATGACCTCACTTCCATATTCTAGTAGGTACTGGTCTGAAATATGACTTTATAAGTTGTTTTCTGGGCTTCTTGGTTGACATAGCGACTCAAAGCTAAAACCTATGTTTTCCTATCCTTTCTGTCCACTCTACTATGTGTTCTTACCATTTTAATTATCTTGGAAATTGCCTTGTTAAAGCAAACGTTAGTACCTTAATTGACTGTTAAAACTGTACTCTTTAATATTCCTCTTTTGTTCAAGTACATTCTGGTATTAACTACAAAGAATTATTTTGCAATAAAAATTTAATATAGAAGGGCAGATTGGGGTTTTGATTCTGATGGGTCAGTCCCTATTTTTGTCAAACTGTCACCTGTTCCACTATAATTCTATTGGGATGCAGTAGATTAACCTGATTTTTAGGCTAAAACTTTTTTTTAAAATGTAGGATAACTGGAAAACGAAGCATTTCCGATCCTATGTTTATATGAACTTTTTTCTTTACTTTCACACTTCCTGAAAGTTTCTTTGTTTCTTCTTAAACCACCCTGTATATTATGTTTTCAAAATAAAATTAATATTTAAGAAAAATGAATAGGCTATGTAAATTTAAGTTGGTGAAATAATAATTCGACCAACCGCTGAACCGCTGACGTGAGTTGAGCAAATTTCCAAAATTAAGCTTATATGCCTATGTTTTAGGATTTCAAACAAAAATTTGGGAAATAGGTCTATTCACGACGGTGCTGAATAGCTGTAAAAAATTCCGCATATTGGGATTATCTTCAATACAAAAACCATTGCGTGCTTCGCACGCCACTCCGCGTATTGGGAGTATTTTCAATACACAAAGCATTGCGTGCTTCGCACGCCAACCTCCGTATTGGGAGTATCTTCAATATACAAAACATTGCGTGCTTCGCACGCCAACCCCACGGTAAAATCCACCCCACATGGCTTTTTGAACCGGGGGGTACTTTTATGGTATTTTACGTTACGATCGATTTTGGGGGAACCAAGTGAGCTATAAGGTCGCGTAAAAAAACAAAATGTGCGGAATAACATGCTACATTTATATTTGTAGAAAAAACTCTAAAAAAATTCTCTATCGTAGGTAAAATCTCAAAAAATAATTACTTCCGGTCGAAAAACATGCTTCCGGTTGTTGGATTTTTTGGCTAACGAACTCGTCCATGCGACGGAGACAACCAACATGTGCACCAAATTTGAACCTAATCGGACTTAAACTGCTGCTGCTAGAGTGCGAACACATATATACATATATATATATATGATTTTTAATGATACCCCAAAACGTTTTCTGGGGACCATGATCGGTGCTCATTTGTTACTCCCGACCTTGGGTCTTACCATAAGAGCCACTGCAATACCTCATTTTTCCTATGGAAATCCGCTAATAACTTGGTACTGAGTAAAACGGGGTCAATAGGGACAATTTTGAGTATTATTTTGCTATAATTTAGCTTCCAAACTATATAACACCCAATTTGCATGCTTAAAAGTTGGTCCTTGTTCTTAGGCACATATACACACCTTTATTTTTCTTCTCCAGTTACCTCTGATTTTTTTATTGAGTTTTTAAACGCTGTCCCTATTCCCCCCAATGTCGGGGTCAATAGGGACAGCCATTTATTTTGTACATAAATGCCTGTTAGATGTTATGGGGTCAATAGGGATAGTAAACTTCTTTTTTTTTAATACCTTAACTCAAGGGCTGCTAACATAGAGTATAAAAAGTTCTGAGAGTTTATCTCAGTCATAGTTTTCTAGAGTAGAATATAACCTTAATTGTGTCACCGAGTTTAAAAGTATATAACAAAATATATTCATTGGGAGAAAAATATAAATATTTTTCACAGTTTTTGTCCCTATTCACCTCAGCGTACCTATTCACCCCATTTTACGGCGAGTACCATAAAAATGAATATGAATAATCAATAATGTTCCGGTTTTATTAGGCATATTTAAAGAGGGAGTAACATATCTCTCAATTGGTGTTTGAAATATTAATAGCATGATATCTCTGAATGACTATCAACTCTTCTTTTATTTATGGGCATATATTTTGTTGATACTGTAGGCCTACTTACAAATGTATTATATTATTTGTAACTTCAGAACAAAGTTGTTTCAAGCCAGGATAAAATTGCCTGTCTGATACCAATCATATATTGATACGATCAATAGTATGAATGTAAATAAATATTTGCATTTCGTGCAGTGCTTGAACATAAAAAAATACTAACTTATTAATGCAAATATAGCATAAAATAATGTGGTTTAAACTGTTTATTATCTGCCTGTGCAAATGGTAGGTAGGTAAACTTTACTATTCTGTCTTATATAATTTAATTTGTTATAATCAGTATTATTATTATTAAATACTATTATTAAATAATATTATTATTATTATTATTATAAATAATAATAATAATAAATAATAATTATTATTAATAATATTAAATATTATTAATACTATTATTAAAAAGGAACATGATAAGTACACTGATACTCAGTTCCAAATAGGAAACAGTGAAAGCACTTTTTTATGTTGTGTGGTTTAGTTATTGCTCAGTTTCAAACTTTGACTAAATTAATCAGTGCCCAAAAAATGTTTTCTTTGAAGCTGTATAAAATCGTAGTAACAAATATTATTGTTTTGTGTTACTTTTTTGAAAATAATTCTTCAACTTTAATTGTCAAAAACTCTACATTATTACACATCCCAGATGTCATTAAGGTAAACATACTAAAACCTTTTTATCAAACTTCTAACTGTTTATATTTGTTGGGCAGTGAGTATTTCAACTATCAAGAACAAATTCAAGAAATAATGAAGTCAACATCATTGGTTTTAAACGACAACTGTGAAACATGGTTAAAAGAGTGTTTTAACATTTTATTGCTTGTAGAAAATGCAAACTTATTGTTTGCTGATAACTGTTTTAAAAAGGAAAAAAGAAATATACTGATCATCAGCGATGGAGTGTTCAGTTCCGACATCGATTTTATCATGACACAGCCTGCAAGCTTTGGTATTTCCAATGTACTGTTTGTATTGATAAGCAGTGGTGACATTTTCCACTTAAATGCGCCGTTTCAACAACATCGCAAGTTTGTTAAGAAAACTTTACTGTTGATTAAAAATTGGACAAAATCGGGGAAGAAACTGCCAAACCTTCAAGGAAGACACGTTACAGCTGCCACATTCCATTTGCCACTTTATTCTATTGTTGATCCAGTTAAAGGAAAAGGTAAGTTTTATATGTGTCTTATTGTATTTACTAGCAATAAATTTTTCCTAAGTTTTTTCCAAATGTTTGTACAAAGAAAATGAATGAATAAATAAAAGTATACCATATTACTTATAGAAAATAATCAGGGCATAGAGATGCTTATAGTCAAGGAACTGGCCAAACAACTCAACTTCACCATATCAATTTATCTAATAGAAGATAAAAACAAATGGGGAATTTTTCTGAAAAATGGAACCTGGGTCAATGGAATTATGGGAGCTATGACTAAAGGTTTAGCAGAACTGGCATTCTGTTCTTTATTCATAAATTATAAAGTGGGGTTGGCTTTGGATTTCACACCTTCATGGAGCAAGGTAATAAATAGTATGTATTTATAATGTAGCATGTATTTATAATAACTAAAAATGTCAAGAATTGTCAAAAAGACAATAATTTAGTATAAAATGTTTTTAAAACTTACAAACAATACATTGATTGTTTTTAAAACAAGAAAAGAGGTGACATTATCAACTCCCCAGTATGACATAAATTAATATTATTGGTAGTAATATTGTGAATCTATAGTATGGACCGGCAATACAGAATTATAAAAGTTGAAAGTGTGCCTAGGGTTTCATAAAGTATTTTAAAAATTGAAAAGGAGTACATAAAAAGAAATATTAGTTTTTCAACTCTTGTTTGGTGTAGGCCTAAATTATTTCAAATTATAAAATATTATAAATGAATGTAGAATTGAGATTGAAGGTTTAGCATTATTCACACGAGACATAAACCTTTAAGGTGGGCATACACGTACCGGCAAGCCTGTCAGTTCTGCCTGAACAGTCGGCCGGAGACCGGCGGCCTTTTGGACTGAATACACCATACACCTTCAGTTAAATCGAGGCTGGCAAGCGCTTGACATTGTGATTTTAATGGCCGGCCGGATGGCTGAATCAATTTTCATTTGATGACCGGCCGCCTGTTCAGTTTGAACTGACAGGCCAACCGGAACCCACACACGATCCGTACGCCGGTC
>JAGFPH010005928.1:32569-44762 GCA_018207615.1 Philaenus spumarius
TAATCCACATATAGCATTTTTATTTTGATTTAAAACATATTTTTTTTTTATTTTTGAACTTTTTATCGAACCCCATTTTTTTTAACACTTTATAACATACATTTTTATTATTTTTTGTAACCTTCCGTTACACATTATAACAACTAATAATAAAACATTTTAATTTTTAAAGTTTGCCTTGTTTAATTTTTTTTTAGCATTTTATTTTTGAACAAGAAATATTTCTGATATTTTATTTTTATATAAGAAACATTTAGTAACTCGATCCTTTCAGAGTTTGATCTTACCTTTTCAGAAACTGTTTCCGCTAAAAACCTGCAACTAATTTCTATGACCTACTAATCCAAAACATTCCATATTTTAGTCAAATAATCTACACACTATCATCAGTTTTAAACTTTGTTCGTGCTTTGTCCAGGTTTCCAATCCAGTACATTCGGCATATTAGGAGCGTTAACATTAGGTTCACACGCTTCTCAAGATACCAACAATCGCTATCTCAACACTTCATGGTATGTCTTTGCTCTAGTCATTACCACAGCCTATTCAAGCAGTATCGTGTCCAGGTTAACACTACCTGTATACAAAGATAAAATAGACACGATCAAACAATTGGCGGAGAGCAACTTGTTCTGGGGCAATACTTATGAAATGAACTCTGAACAGGTACTTGATATGGAGGTGAGAAAATAACATTGATCAAGTTTTGGTTTCCAAGCATTTCCTCTTGTAGCGTATAATGTTTGTATGTTTATTATGATTTAACTGAAAAACTTTTCTCAGATTTTGATAAAACTTTACTTAACTTTAAGCACTTTAAGATGGAAGTTTAGTTTATATTTTGTTTAATGGTAAAACATTTCATTTCTACAAACTTATGTTTTAATGGAAATATTGGAAGATCCCTTATTTTTTACCCTGTTGAAGAGTACAGCATTGCTACAAGTCCCAAAGTAGTGCGGACGTCATGTGACATCTGTTTCCTGATGAGTACAGTCGTCATGTGACGTCTTTTTACATTAATGTAAACAAAGTCAATTATCTGATAAGTGGTGATATCTTACGATCATATCTAAACTACAACATGTTTTCTGCTTGTTTACAAGTCAGTGGCAATAATGCGTACTACAGATAGTGCCAGGTAGCGTGAAGCGTCACTTGAGCAATGTAACGTCTTACCCTCTCCTACTCAACTGTGAGTCTTCAGTACAGTCACCACCAAAAAGTAGTCAGTTGCTGTCTAGCCACGGTACGGTTGCTGTGAACGATTTTAAGCCCAGTCAATAAAGGTTTTTTGTTTTTCGTTAAAGTTAATATTAAGGGAGCTATTAAACAACAAACACAAAAAAAATGGTTTCCCAAAGCATGTACCGGTAAATTTATTTTATTAACTAAATTTTTAAATTATTTAAAATACACAAAAATGGTTCAAATAAAACTTGTAGTACCGGTATGAATCTTTAACTTTAATATGATGTGGATAATTAAAGTAATGGTAATTAAATAATAAGTGGATAGTGTCAATAAAATAGTTTTATGCTTTTAATGTGGAAATAGAACTACCTAAACTTTGTAATAATCTGATGATGGTGGTTTAACCTCACCGAAACCGGTCATTAAAAATTAAAATAAGGATTGTTTCGACTGAGAAAAACAAGGTAATTAAGTTACAATAATTAATTACATAACTTAAGTTAAATCAGCAATCCTGGTGGCTATACGCATAATGTTTATATTATTTGTTTTCTAATTTCAAATATTTTTGTTTTCACCGTTAATGAATTACCATGCCTATAATATGGCTTTAGTAACTGTAAGGTGTCATAATTATACAATCAATAGGACTACAGAACAGACATGAGTTAGGTAGGCAGGCCGCAGACAAACGCCTGGAGTGGTGGTTTGACTGTACTCTGCCACGAGAGGGGAAATATGGTGGGAGCCGGCATAGGAGATTTTCACACTCCCCTCTTCGCGCCAAAGGCGGATACAGGATTTCATTTTCTGAGGGGTCATAAGAAGTCGAAAACATTACCAATAATTTAACAACAACGGGTCTGGGGAATTAAAAAATATGTATAAACACTATGGAATAGTTTTTTTAAATGTATTTGTAGGCCATAAATATTTTCTTGAAAGAGCAAGAGTTTCTTGCAGATTAAAGAATAAAATAAACCCTAATTATTAAAGAGTTAACAGGAACGCTACTAAAATCATAACTCCACAACACGATCATTAAATCCACTTTTTTCACTAAATTTAAAACAACGTAACACAAGTACTCACTTATTGAAGTCATACAACTCCATACAGCGGCGCGCTCCGTAAACCAATTAGCCCAACCAATAGATGTTTTATTGTTATTGAATTTCAGAAAGCGACATCCACAGTGGCTAGCACATAGTTGTATAACATACAAAAATTATCAGGCAAGGAAATTTTTGCGCATTTTTATAAACAAAAATAACAATTTGGACTTTTTGGGTTGTTTGTTGATTTTATGCAAGGATCACGATACTTCCAACGAAACATTTGTAGAGAATTAAAAAAACCGACAAAAAGGTTTTTGAAAACCTCGATCGGACAATTTCTCACTGAGAAAAGCCGGAAAACTCTTAAAAATTACTATTTTTCAAAAGTTCATATCTTTGTCAATTTACAATATTTAGGGCAGATCTTTTGGAAAATTATTGTTTAGTATGTGTACTTCAGACAGGCGTAAGATGAAATTTGTCGCATTAATAGTTTTTGCACAATTGCAGTATAAACAATTTAGGCTATTATCTTGCTTAATGCTGAGGAAAAGAGAATGAAAATGCCCGCATCAGGCTGCTGTTTCCGTCACTACCGCCTTCTGGAAAATTTACTATCGGCGTTGGCCGCAAATTCACGCGTTTCGCCTTATGTTCTGAAGCATTTTTACTATACTCTATCAATCTTATTAAAAAATCGCAGATATACGAATTATAGATTTTAATGTCTCTTTAAATCGGGCCACTCAGGTTAATTGGGCGCATCATGCAAGATAATGGCTTACATTTTTTATACTGCAATTGTGCAAAAACTAATAATGCGACAAATTTCATCTTCTTCCTGTTTGAAGAACACGTAATAAACAATCATTTTCTGAAAAATCTGCCCTTAATACTGTAAATGAACAAACATATTAACTTTTAAGCGTTTTTCTGACTTTTCTCATTGGAAAATGGTCCAATCAGGGTCTATAAAAAACTATTTGTAGTTTTTTTGGAAGTATCGTGATTCATTCATCATTTTTTATAATATTAACGAAAAACCCCAAAAGTCCTAATGTACTGTAATTTTTGTTTATACAAAATGCGCAAAAGTTCCTTGCCTGACAGTTTTTGTTTTGCTACCCTTAAAGTCACTGTTGATGTCGCTTGCTGTTAAATTCAATAACAAAATTAGACTTCTTTTTGCTCTTTTGGCTGGGGTAAATGCGCTAAGACAATCGGCGCAATGGTACATATTTCACATACAAGACCTATAGCTGTAGCCCATGAACAGTATATCAGGTTTTCCTTATATCAAATGAAAAAATAGAATTTACACTAAAATCCATATAAACATCAATGTACAAGTATATCGATTTGCTTGTATACAAAATATGCTTGCTCATTGGTTGAAAATAACTGTAAAATCTTTTAAGGGTTTACAGAAAACTTCATATCTAAAAAAATATAAGAGTGACAAATGATTGGAAGACAATGTTAGAAAGTTCAAATCTTGAAGAATCCAAAGGTGACCTTATATTCTTTTCAAAACAAGTCTGTCTAACGATTATGAGCCTTAGAAAAGTGAAAAGTTTTGTGTCTTTTCTTTTTGTTTCTTGCGCGGCGTCATCTTTTTAGACAACTACAATTACAAATGATGATTACATAGTATGTAAATATATGTTTTAGAACAAATTTGTAAATACAAAAATTAATGTTAAAACATTTACTTTCCAATCGTTTTTGTTGGGTGAAATATTTAACACAATCAGACGATACAATAATGCTGCCTGCCACTTGCTCGGCGGACTGAGACGACAGTATAGTGTATTTGGCGCTTGAAGGGTTAAATCAAACATATAAATCAAGCCTTAAAAAATGTATCCCTATAAATGTATAAATGTAGCCCTGTATCCGCGCCTGCTTCGCGCTCCATCCTAATTGGCGCTATCTGTACAAATATAGATACTCTCTATATTGCTTGAAAAAAGTATAAACGTACAATTCCACTGCATAATTTTAATTGCCAATAACTGAGTTTATTGAATTTCACAAACGTATAATGTCTCTACTAGACGCGGACTTATGGGGACGTTGTGCCTACTCTATATATAGAAGGGTGTCAAACATGATCGGCTTATTTTACCACCCAGTACTGTATTTATAATTTTAAAATATTCTAGGCTGAAAAATAAAATTTCTTGATGCAAGACTTTTAAGCCAAGAATTGCAAGAATAATTTGTACAATACCAAGCTTGTTGTAATTAGCGAGTTTTCACAGAAAAGATGAACTGTTGCAGTGACCCTTATGGTGAGACATAAGATCGGGAGAACACATTTTCGGGTGTCATTAAAAACTTTATATATATATGAGTGTGTGTTCGCACTCTAACGGCCGCATTTTACGTCCAATATGGTCCAAATTTGACACACACTTTGGTTTTTTAAGCCAATCGGATGTGTTTGTCAGCCAAAACGATGCAACCACCGGAAGCACATTTTTTTAACGGAAGTAAATTTTTTGAGATTTTTCATACTAGAATGAAATTTTTATGGGTTCTATCTAAAAAAAATGTGGCAAAAAAAAACAATCTATAGATTGTTGAATATAGGAGATTATTTTGCCAATTTTTTTTACACGACCTTATGGCACGGCACGTCTGATCCCCAAAATCAGTCAAAACATAAAATACCATAAAAAATGAGTTTGCCTGCTGCAAGCGAAGCCCTTCATAACCCGAGGGCGCAAGGTAGAGGTGCAAACTCGCAACAGTCCATAATCCGAAGCCGTAAGGAAGCACAAAATCTCAAACCGAGTGTTTCCACTGCGAGTGGGACGAAGTAGTGTGTGAGACGGGGCTGGAGTTGAGGTGTAAACAAATTCTACTAATATATTTCGTACACGCAGTCAGTAGACCAATGTTCAACGCCTTCGTAAGTAGACCAATTTCCCAAATAGTTGGTTGAAACTCTAAAACACATAAAATTAATTTTGGACATTCGCTCAACTCACGTCAGCGGTTCAGCTGTAAGATCGAATTATTTATAGTTTAATATACGTTATGAGTAGAAAAAATAATTATATCTGTGTTAATTTTTATGTAAACAGATCTTACTATGGATAAATTAATCTGTTCAAAATTCAGATTTAATAATTGTATGTAAATATTATTAAATTTGATTCTATGGTTGCCTTCTCATTAATTATAATACTTTTATCTTATAAACGTTTAAATTATTTTCCATTTAGTGTTTTGATAACTCTTTTATGAACCCGACATTGTCATGCTACGAACAAATAATATATATTCAAAATATATCCTCCACTGAGTGACCGTAAAACTTTTTAATTGTAATATTGCACTACCTATCACTTCCGCATGGCTTGGTCAACTGAAGTATTAATTATGTGAAGTGTGCTCATCCTGATGTCATTGTTTTGACAAAACATTAGTTTTTTTTACCAACTAAAAACAATTTATGTTTGACGCCTGCAAGGTGGTACTAGTTACACTAATGATGAATACACTAATTTATTAATGTTTAGCATTAAGTTATCTAATTGAAGTGTTAATTTTGCATATTTCATTTACAGAACATTTGGCATCACAAATTAAAAAACAAATTCCAAATCATAAAACACGAGGATCTGTCCGACCTGATCAAATCCAAACAGTTTGCTGTGATCGCATATAGATTGAACAACGATTACCTTTCCACAGAGTTGTCGAATATCTCCGATTCAGAATTAAGCGAGCTGCAAGTTATGACGGAGTATACTATGGCATATCCGATATCGATATCTTTCCGTAAACACTCGCCATTGTTTCCACCGTGCAGTCGGGTAATCCGTAGACTTATAGAAGCAGGAATTGTTCACTACTTGATTCAGGATGTAATCCGTCGTCATGGACACAAATCTGTGATCAAAATAATGTTAGAAAGAAACATACATCCTCAAAGTGAACTTGTTAAGCTAAACATGAGCCATTTGCGAGGGGCTTTCTATGTATTGCTGTTTGGTCTTTGTATTGCTGTTGTAACGTTTATAATAGAATGTATTCAATTTAGCTTACATTCTTTAAAAACAAAATAGTATTAATTAAAATCAAACCATGATAACATTAGAAGCAGGTGCAATATAAGGAATGATGAAATCACCATCGCGAAAACAATAATCACAGACGTTTGTCTATTCATACTAGGCTACTAAGTGTATCCAACTACCCGATTAATATTATTATTTATTCAAGTCATTTGTTTCATTGTTTATTTAGAAAATCTATTATTCTCTTGAATAAACCGTAGCTACTTGTACCGGTCAAAATACCTTAAAACGTAAAAAATCCTAATCCTAGTGATGATTAATTAGCACATCATATGAATTACTGTATTTAATAATGATTAAAAACTGTGCTTTTTATTTACTGGAACCATTTTTGAAGAAACATTATGTGACTAATATAAGTACAGTACAGCTGATTTGGCGCTATATGCGGATTTCACTTTGCGCGGTTACTTTAACGCAAACCGAACTTTTTAATTTTTTTTTCTACCTCGGTTAACCTGGAACTCGATTAGTCGGGGCTCGGATAACCGCGGCTATACTGTACTATTATACTTATATTGTTAATAACATGGACTTCACTGTGAGACGTTTCTAAATATGTATGTAGCCTACATAATGTAATTTTATTTTTACGTTTATACTTTATAAGACAACATGTGTGTGTATTACTCTCACTTTCATTATTAAAGTTGTTTTTTTCTATATTTAACTTTTTTGTTGTTGTTAATTCCTGAACCAAATATCCGAATCAAACCCGAATCCAGGTAATTGTAGATCTACTGTATTGTAAATTTAAGCGAGTGCAGCAAATCTAACATTTTATTTTCCGCCTACGTTACTTTATAAAAATTACCTTAAGACTCAATTTCTGCCAGATTATTTTACCATAAAACTATCATTTGACACTTCAGGGTTTATTATTTCTGTAAAAAAAGCAATTCAAGATTTAGTCAAACAGTTGTTTTTAATTTAATTTATAGCCTTGATTGATTTATTTGCCTTATTCACCGCATACACAGTTCGGCAAAGCTGAAGTATACGTATGAGTTGTCCTCCACTTAGACTAAATATACACAAAATGCATTGACATTTTAATAAAATACAATAGTTTAAATTAGTTTGAATAATAAATACGGTATACAATATATTTTTAAAATATGCAAGGTGACTATTTTAAATGTGCCACCATTGGTACATCAGAAGCGACAAGATTTACAGGAAACTTTAAATGGGGGACTTCACCTACTTTTAAGTGGCCATTAAAAATATGAATTTGAAATTTCAAAAATATGCCGACATTTTCCAATATGGCGGCCATCTTTTGAATTTTTAATGGGAACCCCTATTTTTTATGACGGATTTGGTTTTAAAATGCAATTTTAAGACATTTTTATTCTTTGTATTTCTTTGATAAACTTAACCCTTTAGCCGCTAGGAGCGCTGAGAGTTTCAGAAACTCTTATTTCAACAGTTATTAAAGAGGCTTATTTTCAATTTGCAAACAATAAAATTTAACTCAAAATGCAATATGTTTTACAATGAAATGTTTAAAAGCTGTTGCAATTTCATAAATACTTTATTTTATACAAAAATTGTACTTAATTCTGTTAAAAAATTGATAACGCAACCACTGTGTATTGTGTAAGAGGATGTATTGTATTTATGAAAATGGAGGACACTTTGAAAGCCTGTTTTAAGTCATAATTAATTAATTTAAATTTAAGTACGTTTTTTGTTTTAAGTTAAAAACTATTCTGTTAAAAAAAATCTGACAAGGATTTCTCTAAATCTTTAATAATTGTTTTCTCCAGAAATTGTCAGAGTGGTATCTTCAGCAAATAGTTCAGCTTTAGTTCCACCTACATTATATGTTAAATCATTTACATAGATCAAGAACAGTAGAGGTCCCAATATTGAGCCCTGGGGAACCCCTTGTGGATTAATTTGCCAAGACGAATTATAAGACAAGAGTCTGTACCATAATACCCTTTGCCTTCTATTAGCTAAATAACACTAAAACCAATCGTTTGCTGTTCCACGTTTGCCATAATAACTTAATTTGCTTAAAAGGATTACATGGTGGACACAGTCAAAAGCCTTAGACAGGTCACACATGACAGATGCATGACCTCTTTGGTCATTTGAACGTATTGTAAACTCAACTAGTTCATAAATAGCAGATTCTGTAGGAAGCCCTTTTCTGAAAACCAAACTGATGTTCTGTTAAAACTTTATACTTAAAGTAAATCTCTTGGGAATAAGCTTTGCACCTTCTGGTAGTGGAAAGGGTGCGGTTTTTCTTTTCTAAGTATTTGCCGCACTTTACTTTTCATCAATCCAGTGTGAAAAGAAGTTCTCCTTGTACTGAGACTTTTTATTTATTTATTCAACTTTGGTTTCTTGACAAATATTATTTGTATCAAACAGGTCGTATACACAAAAATACAATCCGTCAGAAAAATACACATAAAATACAATTAAACAACAATCAGTTCAAAAAAGTAGAGAAAATATACAATAATGAACCCTTTGAGTACCACAGCGTCTACATAGTAGACCATTTAAAAAAGTGCGTAAAGTGCCAGCGTCCACCCCGTAGACAATCCGTATTTTATAATAATTTCATTACATTTATTTATTTACTTTGCTTTAACCAAACACAGTACATACAAATTTTTACATCATGATGAAGAAACAATTTAAAAAAATACTGAGTAAACAGTTACAACAATAAATTTATCATATTAAACACAACTGTAACAATACTTATATCCATACAAACAGATAAATACAAAACAATTTACGAACTATGTGGGGTTTAAAAAACTGCTTGGAAAAGGCACACAGCTCTCGTCTATGCTCAAAAATTCACCCAGCGAGTAACAGCCACCTGCCAGCAACAACCGTTTTAATTTCTTCTTGAAATTATAGTAATAATCAACTCTTTTAAGAAACTCTGGGAGTGTGTTAAAAAAATGTTATTCCAGCGGGAAATGTTTTGTGAACAAAGAACAAAGATTTAATCTTTGTTTAGTTAATCTTAGACCATCTCGTTTTCTGGTGGAATATGTGTGTAAATCGCTGTTGTGAGGTATGAAGCTCTTAAACCGACAGAACAATATAACTTCCATTATATATAAGCTAGGAAGCGTTAAGATCTTCTCAACTTTAAACGCTTCCCTAAATGATCGGCCAATGGCTACCTGTCATATAAGATTTGATCCACCTATTAATACTTGGGCTCATGGGCACCGGGAGATGTGCAAGATGGTGCAGTTGCACCCCCTGGCTCGAAAAAAAAAAGAAGAAAAATTGACTCTAGGAAAACTAAATAACCACAAGTGCTTTTTTACAAAATGTTTTGTATTTAACCAAAAACATTAAGAGCAATATTACGAGTACCTAGATCACAACATTTATTGTTATGATGCGTAACAACTTTTATTTTATTTATGATACATAAAAACTTGTAATCAGTTATTCTTCAAACAAAAACTTCAACCTTCTTGGCTTCTGTCCAAACTTATTAATTGCTAAATCAACTAGTTTATCATTCGCCTGCACTCGTTTCCAGTATGTTATATACATCTGTACATGTTCTTAGTGGTAATTTCCGTAATGTCTGTTTATCTATATGTAAGTCAGTAACAACCCGATATCTGGAGTGTGTGGAATAGAGAGAGTTGTGATTAAGTGGACCTTTCATAGAGAAAAACTTTTCCTGTGATATTATGATGGTTAAAAACACGTTTAAAGAGGTTTATTTTTTGTAAATTCTCCGGAATCCCTACTTTTTCTGGGGGTATTCCAGATCCCCCAGTGTTTTTGAACCCATTTGTATTAAAACCTCCCAGCGCCTATGCTTGGACTTTGTTGTATGTCTTGAGTTGGTTTTCTTCTACATTAACATTGTGGAGTTGTTGCCGTTCAAGTGAATATGAAGAAGATGGGAATAACCCATCTGTACGTAAACACAGGAAAACTGAAATAAAGGTTTTGGTATTTGGAATTCGACTACAGTAGAACCCCTCTTAACCTGTCTGGTCGGCACTGAGACCCTGGCCGATTATCTGTTTGGCCGGTTGATCCAAGGTTCCCATCAAAAATAAATTTTTGTTCAAAAATAGCCTACATATTTCATAAATAAACAAGCATAAATAAATCAGACGTTATTGCAACCCATTTTATTGTACGTACAACATACATAAATAAACACCAACAAATTAAACTTACATAAACTTTGAAAACTGAGTTTACATATTCTGTATCATTGTTTAAAAAATCGGTTATTTTTTCTGTTCTTTAACTTTAAAAAAAAATTTTAAAGCCAAGTCTCTCCATTTTGTACGTTTATCATGTCTAATGCAGTTGAACCTTTTTGCTGCTCAAAATATTACTCAATATGTTACAAATATTAAATATTTTGCTCAAACAAAATTCAGTAAAGTTTCTGACAAAGCAACATACGAAGAAAAAGAAACAAAGTATCCCACTTTGTCAATTGATTCTAAGAAAAAATACAGTTGCCACGGAAGCAAGAGTGGAACCACACTCACGCTCCCCTGTTCTGCCTGCCACAACACTAACACAGGAAATGTCCATCAAATAATCAATCTATAAATTTACTTTTTATACTTACAGCGCTCAGTCCTTTATTTTTTATTTGCTGGTTAAGTACGTTTCGCCTTTTTATTCAGGCATTATCAAACCTATATTTCATTCGTTTTTACATTCGTTGATGTACGTCAAGTTTATAAAATGAAACACTTACACGAAAACATTCACAAACAACATGTAACACATAACACAACACAACACTTAATAGGGACATTTAAATATGATTTATAATTACGCGAGCTGAAATTACGTGTGTCCGCGATCGTTTTTTGCTGGCTACTTTTTGAGAGCTGTAAGTATACAAAAAAGTAAATTTATAGTAAAATTAACCAGTTCAGTAAGGCAATCAGAAATAATAAATAATCAATGTTTGAGACTTCGGCCAGTTACAGTAAAATATTTGAAATTAAAAGTTTGTTAATTAAGTTTAACATAATTCTTTACTTTAAAACCTTAACCTAAACAGCAGTTTCTGACCTTTTAAGTTCAATCGGAATCTCCTTTTCAATTGCTTATTAGGTATTATTAAAATCCTTGGCAGCTAATTCTCTATAAAGAAGACCCGACCAAATTGCTTAGTTAGTGTTGCTCTTAAATTATGAATTTATTTTATTACATATGTACATTTTCCATTTACTATCTGTTTATTTAATTTAATTATCTGGGTATGATTTTGATTTTCTATAATTTGCTTAACCTCGAGATCTGCCTTAACATAAATTGAAATTTTTCATTTACTTACATATTTGTGATTTTTCCTTTCACTCACTTTTAAATTGATTTTTAGATTTTCACTTTAGATTTATTTAACACATTTATTTATTTCACTGACACTATAAGCACTCGTAATTCTGTGATGACTAATGTTTCCTCGAATGGGCTCCAAATTTGGTCCTTGGGTAGTATCCTGTAGATTGGTGTGTAGGTTACTTGATTTTACATTGGCTGATGATTACTTATTGATGACTTAAGGGTGGTTCTTTTACTTGAGTTAATTTTAAAGTTTTAGGTTGAAATATACATTATGGTGTGAAGCGGGCTTTTAGGTCTTACCCGTTCAAAATATTTTAAAAGAAGATCGATCTTTTTTACGCTCTTGCCCTACTCCTGCTACACGTCCGTTTGAAAAACCGTTTGTCATTGGCTAAAGATTTTTCACTCATCTCCCTATTAGCCTTTCATTTAAAAAAAAATTTGCCTATCAGTAAATTCTTGTAAAGCCATTCTCATGATATTCTGCATTGTTCGCTAAAGCTGTGTGAAATGTAATAT
>JAGFPH010005928.1:46512-67227 GCA_018207615.1 Philaenus spumarius
GGAGCGGTAAAGGATAAGTTAACTGTAGGAGGTAATTTTTTTGGAAAATTAAATAGATTAAAGGGTTTAGCCTTATGAAAACCGAAAGTGAAGGTGCCTTTGAAAAAATCTAGCGCAAGCCTACTTTTAAGAAAAAAATCGGACCCCAAAATTAAAGGACTCGACAGCCAAGGCACCACTAAAATTTCGAAATTCCAGCCGCAGTGTTCAATTTTTAAATGAAATTGACAGCCTAGATTGATCGCTAGCTTCTCCCCGCTGGGCACTCCGACTTTACCTCTTGCATGATTTTTATTATATCTAATGATGTCAGTTTTTCAAAAAGATCAGTGAACAATATACTCCTAACTGCTCCAGACTCTAACAAAGCGTTAGTCTTGAATGTTTTGAATCGCACCTCTACCAGAGGTAAAATCTTGTTATTTAGTGCCTTAGATTTCAAAGGTGTATAAGTTTTTCTTGTAAATTTTCGATTAGCCAAAGGAGAAAAGCGAGCGATCCTGTTTCTGCGCTGCTCAAAAGAAGGGCACTGCCAGTTATGATGACCAGATAGTTAGTCTACAAGTAAGGCACGTGGGCCTAAGATAAAAGGGGGAATTAATTTTTCGTTTAATACCAGATGAGTGTTGACAATTATTTATTTTAGAAAAGGAAGTGTTATTTTTTAAATGTTGGGTGTCGTATTTTGCAGAGGGTGCATTGTGTTTATTGTTTAAAGTGAAGGGTGCAAGTTGTTTGTGTTTGTAAAAGGATTGGTAGAAATTAATGTGACTAAAATCGGTTTTATGTTTCTTGACAGGGGCTTTCACTGAGAAACTGACTATTTCTCGCCCCTTGTTCCGTTTTTTGAGTGCACTGGTTGTCTGTATGGTTGTGTATAGTTGTGTTGTGAATTATTTCTATACTGTGGTGCCGTGTGACCTCTTTGGCCACACCAGTAGCAAATTACTGGAGACCTTAATGGTTTAACCTCTGGTTCCGCCCTGGAGAAATTTCTTTCCACCGACAACCTTTCCCTATCGACATAAAGGGTATTATTTTACTTGGGCACACAGGGCATCCAAGTCATTGACATTTACAGGTCTACTCGCAAACACGAGACAATTCCGGACTTCCGGCGACAGAGCGTCGACGATAACTTGCGTTATTTCGCATTCAGTTTTATTTATCAGAAGCACCTGCGCAGCTTATTTTATGTCTGAAACAAACTGGTGCAGAGTCTCCTTCTGCCCCCGGGGGCGAAAAAGAGATCCTGCTCCAGAGTACTTCGACGTTTAGCAGGTATAAACATGTGCAACGCCTCCCTATGGAAATCCTGAAAAGACTCGTGTTTGGTCGAACAGGAGGTCAAAGGCTCCTTCGCATAAGGCGTTAATATACTTAAATTATTTGCTTTACGTCGGGGTAAATTTTACATGAGCTTAAGGCAATTTTTATCAATTTAATTAATTTCTCCAGGTCGAAACCGTCGGTTACGGGGAGCGTTGATATCAAATTCTTCGCCGGATATTTCAACCTATAGTAGGAAAAAAATAGCTGTGGTAAACGGCTGTTGTACATTTAATAAAGTAGGCGCTAACGCTGTAACACTCAAATCCCTTTCCGAGTTGACCATCGTCAATGAAGTCGCCCTTGACGCGGAGTAGACAGTGGACGATCCGGAGACAGATGGTTGTTCCAAAAAATTTGTATTTGAAATCTCGTTATGCTTTAAGTTTAAAAATCTTAATTTAATGCTCTGAAAACCCTCATGCAAACTGTAACATTCCACGTTGCGACCAGTGACATTTAAGTTTAATTTATTTAGAGCTGACAACAAAAACGATAATCTTTTCTCATAGAGAATTAACCCGATTTCTAATCTATTGATTTTCACAAGCTGTGTGGAACTTTGACTCTCTAACTCATCACTTAGGTCGTCCAAAGAGTTCCGGGCTAACTCCAAATGCTGAGCCAGATTGTCTCGATTTATAACCTCCTCCAGAGGACCAGACCCCGCCTGGAGCAGACTTCGCGGATTACCCTTACTGTCTCCAAATTGCCGCCTCGTGTCACCACCTCAAAGGCGAGTTCCGATTTTCTGAGATAATCAATTACTTTAACTAAATCCGCCATTTTGACGAAATTCCGAAAACACAAGAAACTAAGTTCTTAAAAAGGAAGCAAAAGGTGTGAAAAGCGTGAGATTAATTTTGTAATGTTTCAAGTATATGTTCAAGAAATGTAAAACAAGTGTCAAGTTAAAGGAGCAAGGAATTTTTTTTACTAAGGTTAGTTTTTTTGTTTGATTCAACCTAATGCTTGGGTGAATAAAGCGAGAGAATGTTTTTTTTTATAAGATAAATATTTATGTATCTGTTACTGAAATGTGCTCACTGTACAAAGACTAAGACAGACATGATCGGAGTCCTACCTGCTCTGCAATTAAAGTTTAAATTTTATTTTGCGTTACGAAGGTAAAAAAACATTCTATAATCAATTTTATGTTTCAATAAGTTATTTTTATTTAGGAAAATAACCGCACGCTCCTGCTACCAATTTTATATTACACCACATGCACCGTATGAATAACAATTCCAAACAAAAGGTATCGTGGATCGAGAAAAGAAATCGAGAGCACATGATATAACACAAAAAAAAAAAACAAAACATAATATAACAACAATGATAATAAACTAACAATAAAATACGTCACATACCCAAGTAGACAAACGCCTCAACCTGGATGATTTGATTAACCACTTACAATGGGAAATAGATATAAACAAAACTCATAGATTTGAACAAATGACAATATTTGACAAATATGATTGTATATATATTTTCTTTGAAAATAAATTGTAATATATAAAAAGAATTTGCATGCCCTTAGCATAGTAACATCTTAAAACTGCATAACAGAAAATATTTACACTAAGTGACCATTCGCTGCAATCGAAATGGTTTTTTGTATTTAAATGTCAAAAATACTTTTAAAGTTTGGTATGAAAAAAAATATCATGTTTAGATTTATGTTAATACATTTCTTCACATTTAAGATATCGTTTTCCATTTTAACGATATTGTACAATGTTTTTATTTTTTAACTACTATTGGTTAATATTTCGGCAGTCTATAGATTAAAATTATTATAATAAAGAACCCGAAATATAGTTTTGTATGTAAATAGTTTGGTTTTAATTCGAATAGTTAATCCGTTATATGCAGCAAGTCTAACTTCAATCTAATATATTAGACCAATACTCTCTCATCATTACTTAGTGTCCCTCTAAAAAATCCATTCGTTAATGTTCCTATTGAACTTAAAGACACATTCAATTATTTAATAAAGTCAAGCTAAGAAGCATAATTCGCTTAATCTGATAATTAGTTTTGTTTTAAATCTTTACAAGCATTTTTTTCAATATAGTAAAATATTAAGATAGTATATTTTCTAAACTACATCTATTTGATCGAACAACTAACTAAAGCGTTTTTAGATAAACTCAGATGAAGTCAGGTGAATGTTACTTTGGCCAGTGTCCTTTAATCATATTGTTAAATTTTATGAGAATCTTCCTAATAGCATTTAAAAGAACACCACAGACATAGATAAACATTTTTTGGTACTATATTTTGTTGTTTAAAGACGTTTTAAGATTTTTTTAAAGTGCTTAGTTATAAATAATACATATAAAGTGATACTATCAATATTTACATTAAATATTGTTGTTATATTTTTTAATACAAACTAATAAATTTTGCTGTGTTTTATTTTCCTACAGTGATTTTATTTGACATTATACATTATACTTTAGTTTATAATAATACGTTTTTCTCGTTAAATATATTTTCAAACACAAGTATTTTTTGTAAGTTCTGAGCTGTAAGACCTGTCACTCGGAATTACATTTAAATCCTGATTTCAGTAGAAAAAGAATGCAATTTAATTTTGTAAAGCAATCTTGACAAAAGCAGGCCTAGTGAGTAAATCCAGCAGTCTCTTGGTTATAATTATATTAGCAGTTTATATTCTGATACAAAAAAGAGTATGGATCAAACCTTTTGAAATAAAAGATATTTATATAATAGTTTAATTAATAATTTTATTTTAATAAAAATTTAATGTTATTATTCCATAGTTTTCTACAAATTAAAATCTACCCCCCCCCCCTATTTAATTAACCAAAATGTATGCTATATAACTTTAATCCCATGCCGAGTTTATAAGACTGTGACACAACCATAAAAAGGTTCTTACGAAAGTATTAATATTTTATAATTTTCTGGAGACAATCAAGGGAAAATGTTTAACCTTAAAATGGATTTGAAAGTTTGAACACACTATTTTTGTAACTAATGACGACACAAAGCAAGTCCATGCAAAAGCCTATAACATTAGTTAGCAGTGTAAAAAATATCTAACACGCTCAAACAAGGATATTATTAAAAATAGAAAATCATTTTATAATTAACTAGCTGACCCGTACGGCGTTGCCCGTGGTGGTTGGTATTTTCAGTTTTTTTAACGTAATTGTATTATTTATAAGTGTTCAGTCAGTGAGTGGTATTGGGCTTTTGTATATATAGATCTTAAATAATAAAAGCACTATTTTCATAATAATAAAAGATCTGAAATTATGATTTTAGTAACTTTGATCAACCCAAACCCCTCCTAAAATTTCGATTTTTTTCAAACCCTTTCTTATTCAGCACCTATGGCCCTAGAGGAAGCTACATACCAAATTTCATTCCTATCCGTTCGGTAGTTTTGAAGAAATCGTTTTTTAATAACTTTGATCCCCCCCAAACCCCCCTAAAGTTTCGAATTTTTTGAAACCTTTCTTAGCGAGCGCCTATGGCCCTATAGGAAGCTACATATCAAATTTCATTCCAATCTGTTCGGTAGTTTTGAAGAAATTATGATTTTATTAACTTTGATCCCAGAAACCCCCCCCTAAAATTTCGAATTGTTTCAAACCCTTTCTTAGTGAGCACCTATGGCTGTAGAGGAAGCTACATACCAAATTTCATTTCAATCTGTTCGGTAGTTTTGAAGAAGTCATTTTTTAATAACTTTGATCCCCCCAAACCCCCTCTAAAATTTCGAATTTTTTCAAACCCTTTCTTAGTGAGCACCTATGGCCCTAGAGGAAACTACATACCAAATTTCATTCCAATCCGTTCGGTAGTTTTTGAGAAATCGTGATGAGTGAGTCTGTGAGTCAGTGAGTCAGTGGGTTTTGGCTTTTATATATATAGATAGGGGAAACTAGGGATCCTTGACCCATAGGGATACTTGACCCATAGCAATTTCCCTGGCTGTGGGAAATTTTGTGGAGGTAACAGTTGCATCACTGCATAGCCTACAGTGAGCCTGGAATTGGAGGGAAACCTCACTTCACTGTCTGTTGTTGTTTGGCAGCTAAAAGAAAAAGATTGAATCAGCCTTGTGATAGTAAATTTTTAGATTTTGGGATTTGGATTTTTCTATTTTTTTCCATTAAAGGTAAGTTAATTCTTATACATCCTTTTAATTAAGTGTATCTTTGGCTTTAAGTTCATATGATTAGAAATATAAGATTTAAATAAAAAACCAGAAAAATTAGGGTTATGTAAAACAAAAACATCTAGGGATGGTTGACCCAGGCTAAATTGGGATACATGACCCAAGTAGGGATACTTGACCCTTAGTCTTGAGGTTTTTAATATATTTGTTTAAACTATTTAAAAGTGAAATATAAACTTTAATATGTTTAAGTATTTAAAAGAAAATAAATTATTTAAATATAAAATAGTGAATTGATATTTTCATAAGATTAAATTACCAATGTGTTATTTCCTGTTGGAAGCTTGGCAATCTTTTCTATTTTGGGAAGCTTTTAATATTTCATTCTAGGCCCAATATTGTGTTCCTTTGAAATCACTAACCTGTTACATCTATTCATATTCGTTTTAAGTCAAGTTTTCTATATTTCTGTGGTTCTATTTCAGATGCCACAATCATACAAGAGAAAAGAAGGTGCTAAGCCTAGAGAACGCGTTCCTCAAGATATTTTGAAATTCGCCGTAGATAGAGCAGTGAGTGGAGAACCATTACATACAGTTGCAAAGGAGTATGGGTTATCAAGGAATACGTTAAGGAGGTATACACGGAAAATTTTAGAAGGTAATGACACAGATTTTACCTCTAACTATAAGTCAAGACAAATTTTTAGTGACGAAGAGGAAAATGAACTTTCCCAGTATCTGGGAGTCATGGCTAGAATGAACCATGGCCTTACTACTAATTTAGTTGATAAGCTGGCGTACGACTTGGCTGTCAAAAATAAAAAATACTACCCAAAAAACTGGGATGATGAAAAGAAAGCGGGATACTTCTGGCGTAAAGGTTTTTTACGGAGACATCCAGAACTTTCTTTAAAAAAGCCAGAAGCCACAAGCTTGTCAAGAGCTACAAGCTTCAATAAATATAATGTATCTCAATTTTTTGAAAACTTAGCTAATGTAATAAAGCGTGAAAAATTTGGTCCCGAAAGTATCTGGAATGTGGACGAAACGGGTGTAACTACCGTACAAAAATGTTCTAAAGTAATTGCTCCAACAAAACTGAAGCAAGTTGGCCACGTTACTTCAGCAGAAAGAGGTCAGCTTGTCACTATTTGTAATGGAATTAGTGCTCTGGGAAATTCCATACCACCTTTTTTTGTTTTTCCAAGGGTAAGAACAAATCCTGCATTTCTATTTGGAGCTCCAACAGGATCAGAATCATCAGCTCATATTTCTGGTTGGATGACTGAAGGCACATTCCTGGAGTACTTGAAGCACTTTACCAAGCACACTAGATGTTCCCCGCAAAACAAAGTTTTGTTGCTCATGGACAACCATGAAAGTCATTTGAGTTTAGGAGCTATTGTTCATGCTAGAGACAATGGTATTGTAATTTTAACGTTCCCTCCACACTGTTCCCATAGACTTCAACCATTAGATGTGTCTGTCTATGCACCATTCAAAACCTTCTACTATCAACAATGTACCCATCGCATCACTATTGAAAAGCCTGGAATACCCCTTACTATTTATAATGTTGCTGAGCTTGTCGGAAAAGCTTTCCCACAATCCTTTACACCAGCCAACATTTTAAGTGGATTCAGAAAAACCGGCATCTGGCCTTATGATAATAATGTATTTACTGAGGCTGATTTCCTATGTTCTTACATCACTGATAGACCAGAGGAAGAAGAACCTAGCTTTACTTCCCACGAAAATGTACTCATGAACATTGATGAAATTGAGACGGTAGACTTGAACAAAATATCAAATTTAACTCAAGAGTCTTCGTGTTTTGATCAGCCTAGCACATCAAATGCCTGTTTAGATAAGCCTTCAAGTGAGTATACTGTTTTATTTGAAAAGCCATGTTCATCAAAAGGGTTTGTTGTGAGCCCAGAAGTCATCCTCCCTTACCCAAAGGCAAGCCAAAGAAAATCTAAAAATAACGTGAGAAAAAAAGGGAAAACAATGATCGCAACTGATACACCGAACAAATTACAAATTGAAGCTGAACATACAATTAAAATGGAAAAGAGAAGGAAACAAGAAGATAGAGCAAAGAAAAGATTATTTCAAAACAAAAACACCAATGGAATCAAATCTCAACCCAAGCCAAAGAAAAAGAAACTAGAAGAGAGTGAAACCTCAGACTCTGATGTAGTTTACAGTTCAGAATCTGAAGACGAATTCAACGTAGACCTTTCACTGGAAGAAGAAGGCCCCTTAAATGTTAATGACTGGGTAGTTGTCAAGTTTTGCAGTAAAAAGATAGTAAGAAGATTTGTGGGTAACGTCATTGAATGTTCAAAGAATGGAAAAAGCCCGACTATTAAGTTTGCAAAGCATATTGAACAATCACGTTTTAAGTGGCCCGAAAAAGATGATGAAGCTGAAGTCGACTTGGAACAAGTTGATGCTCGCTTGACCCCTCCAGAGTTTTGTTTTCAAAATGATAGAGTTACAAGTTTCATATTCAATCACAAATTTCCATATGTAGTTGAATAACAAGCATTGGCTAGCCTACATGTTGTCAAATTTTCTTGGTTTTACTTAAAATCTGAAAATTATTGCTTTTAAAATGTTTCACTTTCATATTTTATTCTCTACCTATGTTCATTATTGTAGAAATAAATGAGTTTAAAATACTTAATTTGGATATTTTTATTTAAAATTACCTTTATTTTTAGATTATATTTAAGGGGTCAAGTATCCCAACGGGATGGGTCAAGTATCCCTATGCCTAGGGATACTTGACCCAAGTGTAAAGTATTAATAAATATTTTTTCATGGCAGCGTTTAGCTGTTTTTACCCATAATCAATGCTGCAATACATGTATAACACTTCAAACTTGTTATTTAAAAAAGATTGCAAACTTATATCAACATTTAAAAATAATAAAAATAAAAAACCAAAATTTGGGTCAAGTATCCCTAGTTTCCCCTACTCTAAAATAACTCCTTATTTTACCTAGATTTATAAGATTGTTAGCTTAATATTTGTGTGTATAATTTTAGTTGTAAATTTTAAAACAATATGGAAGACCAATCTGCGTACAACCTTAGAACTAATATTAACTTAACCCAAAGGGCTCAAGAATCCCAAGGCTTGCCCGACATTTACTCGTCCCGCCGAAAAGAAGACGTGGTCGCGAAACAGTTAGGCGAAACGATGGAAGGGTCGCGGATCCTTGATACAAGCAACCGCCGGATGGAAGACGTGTTGTTAGGAGAACGGTGTTTAAGGGAAGAAAATTTTAACGACTTGTTAGGCGAACCAGAGCCGGAAAACATAAATTTAAGAGCAAGCCTTGAACCAGAAATAAGAAATTCAACCGACGACGTAATACCATCGCGAACTTCAACTCCACCCTTAACACTTGAAGATATGTTCTTCAATATTAGTCAACAATTTCAGTATCAAAACCAACAATTTCAACAACTTAACCAACAAATTTCAGATACTAAACAACAAATTGTAGATAACAACCAACAAATTAAACAACAAATTTCCGATAATGACAACAAATTCTCTGGACAATTTCAACAACTTAACCAACAAATTGTAGAATCCGAACAAAAGTCCGAAAAACAAATTTCACATTTAATTATCGAAATGCGAACGCAGTATGCGAACATTAAAGAGGAATTCACACACGCCCAGCTAAAAACAAAAGCCGAATTTAAATCCCAAATCGAAAAACAAACGGAACATTTAAAATTATACGTCTCGGAAACACAAAAACAAACCCAAGAAGAATGTCAAAAATTAATCGAAGAAAATTACCGCGACATCACTACTACACTTCAGGAAGAAAAATTTAGAACCCAAGAATTTGAAATTGAGCAAAGTCAACGAATTGACCGCCTCAAACAATTCGTTTCCACAAACAATGAACGTGTCGATAAATTAGAAAAGGACATAAAAGAGAACCAATCCGTATCCGCTAAAAATATTAACGTAATTTGCAGTAGACAATTCGACGTGGCTAGCGACAACAACATCCCTAAGTTCCACGGGAGAGAACATAACCCCACAGAAATCTTAGACAAAATTAAAAAATTTACGGAAAGAAGGATGGCACTTAACCGCAACGACGACTCTACTAACCATCTAACCGATAATTTGGAGATATGCTTAGAAGGGCACGCATCTCGATGGTTTAGTCTAATCAGGAATGAGATTAAATGTTGGCAAGATTTTCAAGAATATTTCATCAAAAAATACTGGAACCGAGAAATCCAGAGGGGCATCAGACATAAGATGGAAACAGAGAAGTACAGGCCACATGGAACCTTGACCCGTGCCGAATATTTCACGGAACGAGTCATCACACTGAAAGCAATGAAACCACCCCTATCCGAAGAAGAGATTGTGACCTGCTTAGCAGAACATTTTGAAGACCTGATACAAGACGCAAGAAGGGTACAATGCATAGATGGAATCATGGACTTCATAGCACTACTCCAGAGGGAAGACATAAAAGACAACCAAAATAAATTACATCGAGAACCACGCCCTACCACGCCCCCAATCCGCAAAAATCAATTACAACCCCGTGAAACCCACTTCAACCCACGAACTACTTACCAATTCACCCCTCCACCGAATTTTCAATCCTATAACCGGCCAAATCACTTTCAACCCCCAAAATATCGATCCCAACCCCCCAATAGAAATTACCAAAATTCACCCACACAATTTTCGCCCCCTCAACAATCCCGCAACCGTAATTTCAACCCCATTTCTGTCCAACCCTACCATAATAACTACCCCAATACCTCAAGACCCCCATTCCAACCCTCTAATGCGCCCCGATACCAAAATTACCCAACTCCGGAACAAGCCAACGTATGCCATGCAATCGCCGAGCAAATCAAACCCCCAACCCCACTTACTACATGTTCCTCAACAACAAATTCGTCAAAAAACTAACACGCACGGATAATGTCCCAGGCCTATCAAACAACCCCAATTGCACCCCCATATCCCAGATAAAATCACATGACATTACCCCTGTGCTTAAAGAAAACCTCGGAAATAATAGGCCTAATCAAGAAACACAAATCTATAACGATACCCCCGAGAAAATCAATTTTATCAGCGCAATGTATTGCGATCGTGAGTTTCTACTCGAGGAGAATCTAAACGACAAATGTATAAATGAAAATACAAACCAAATTAGCTGCCCGGAAATTACCATCCAAATAGGAGCAACAAAAATCCTAGCATTAATTGACACGGGATCGAACGTAACTTGTCTGTCGCAACAATGGTTTATAGATAATAGAGATAAGATAGGAAAATACGAAGAACTGCCCACAAAAAATATTCAAATTCATACTGCTGTAGGCACTAAGACCCGAAGGGTATCCAGAATTATAATGGTAAAGATGAAGGTAGAAGGAGAAGAACTATGGGTTAATACTTTAATTGTGCCAAATTTAATCCGAAACGTAATATTAGGAATGGACTGGATCGCAAATACAGAGACGGAAATAAACTTTCACACGAAATACGTAAATTTGAAAATAAATGACAAACGAATCGTTACGAAGTTTGAAGAGGCAAATCAAGTAGGAATATTATGTTATATTATTAAAGAAAATAGGAACGACCACGATACAATAAATGAGAATGAAGTAAATAATTATATGAACGAACTTAATCAACCACGCGATTTAAACGGTACAAATATTAAAGGTCCATACCATGTCACGGCCCTGAAACGCTACAAATGTACTGCACAAACAACGAGTCAATGATGTCACATCAGCTGTTCACGAGTAGAGGTCAATGACCTACAGTTAACCAACTCATTCGAATCACATATGCATTAACACCGGTAAAAGAGATACATAGATATATTTTTCATTGTTAATCTAAGTTCCATGAAAACATTTATAAAATATTTTCAAGGAAAGTCGCCCAGGGGATATTTGTAACAATTCAAAATATATCCCTACATAAAAATCATTTAAAATATCAAAAGAAACCATTCATAATTGCTGAACTAAACACGCATGAGTGCGAGAGAGAGGAACAGACTACTATAAAGGCAATTCATTCACAAGTCGAAGCAGCGACACCTATCGACAAAAATCGTAAATGATTCATTAATAAGATTATGACAGCCGACTTCCAACAACATTATAAATAATTACCAGTACTTCTCGACCTCAAATTGATATCATTCCCACATCAAAATTAATCTAAATTAAACGACCAATCCATATAAAATATAATAATAACTCAAGAGTAAACCAATCGACCGAAATCCACCTTTTAAAATACACTCGAAGCTAGGCCGATGTACGAAATTGTAGGCCTATTCCAAATTAAAACCACTGATCCCAAGGAAACTAAATTCTAAATCAAAAAAGTAACAGAACTATCGAGTCGAACAGAAGATTTTACATCAAAAATGTCTTTGGCAAAGTATGAAAAGAAATACCGTTAAGCTAGTAAATTTCTTCAAAGATATGAATATTCGGTTAAAACCTGGAGAACGAGAGGCCATGTTTGTTTAAACCCAGCCCACAATCACGTGACCGCTTATGCCGCGGAAAAGGAGACTTTTAAACGACCAGATAAATAACTATATTTGTAGACCTTAGATATTAGATATTGAGTTGTACAAGGAGCTATTTTAGATATTTTCATTTAAAAGTTTATTTACTCGAATTCTATTTACTTTTACCATTCTATGTTCTTTAAAAAACCAAAATACATCAAAATTTCATTAAAATCATACAAAACAAATACACTACATTTCAAAATACACATTTTCACATAACAATCAAAATCCCACAAGAAATGAAATTAACCAGGCCTTACTGTACCAGTTCCTGAGAGCCTAGGGAAGCCAAATTGGGATAAAACCCAATTAATTGTTGCTGAGACATCAAAGGGAGCAGACGCTGTGTTAGAGCCCACCAAACCACAAATTTCAAGACCACTTTGAAGAACAACTGCCTACGTTAAAATAACCTTGTATAAGTGAAGTGACTGAACATTATCAAATTTCAATAAACCATTCTTTTCAAGAAGAAGACTGTATATAAAAATTGGGTGAGATCAATCCACATAACTATTCCTCAAATTGGATATACTCCAACTTTTCTTTTGCATGTTTAAATTCAAAGAACTATACCAGTAAAGCTGATAAACTTTTCTAAATATATATATATCCCATCAAGATTTCAACTTTCATCAGAACTTTATCCTTTATATTAACACTAAATTCATACATCTACTTACCAATACACTTTCCACCTTGTACTAAGTTATTTTCTCCTTTGTTTTAATTATCCTAATTCTTAATTTAAATAATTTGTATAATATTTGTTTCAATTTAATATTGGTAAGAGCCGGCACCAACCTACCCGAGATTAAGAGTGCTCATTGGGAAATAATTCCCTAAAATAATTTTGTATATATTTGATTTTGAGCTAAATAACTATTAAACTGTAAATATTTTTTTTGATTTTCTATTGATAAATAAAAGAAGATTCTATTGTAATTGTAAACCTGTGTCCTGAATCAAATCATTTATCAAATTGATTAAGCTAGAGTAAGCAGTGTTACAGTTCATTATATTGAGAATAAAATAAAAGTAGAGTTTTATAAATTAGGATATATCTTCTTCTATCATAAATTGACGCCTACAACATTAGGCCTATTGAATTAAAGTAAAAGAGAAAGTGTAAATTTATAAGTTGACGCCCAACAAGTGGGGCTTGTTAAAAAAATCATTTAATATATAACAAATTGGCTTTCTCAACGTGAGGCTTCTCACAAAATAATAATAATAAAAGGTTGTATTGTAATAAATTGACGCCGCAACGTGTGGCATTTCTAATAAGAAAAATTGTATTGTAATAACACTCACAGTTTAGCTGAGGTTTTACTGACTTTTTATAACCATTAAATTTAGCCACTTAATTTATAATTATAATTTTGCAGTTAGTAGAGAAAACTGTTTTAAATTTGCTATTTAACACAATTCCCATGCTTTTACGTTGCTTGGTTATTTAATCTTAAAATGTGTCCAATAATTTATAATCACCACTTTATTACTGTAGGCTTACTGTTATTATTGTTTTCTCGCACAGCTGTTTAGGCAACTAAAATTTTAAAATGATGATTAGGACAAATTGGTAAATTTAAAAATTAAAGTTTAAAACATCTCCTATCCAATAGTTTTTGTTTTATTGAGATCGGATGATTTACAGTGGGTGAAATATTCAATACAATCAAACGATACAATAGTACTGTCTGCCACTTGTTCGGCGCATCGAGACGCCACTATAGTGTTGTCTGGCGCTTGTAGGGTAAAATCATTCATATAAATCAGACCTTAAAAAAATGTTTTGGGGGGTCATGACCCTTCTCCTGTATGTTTTGAAAGGTCATCCTTTATTAGGTTTAGCAAAAGTTTAGGCTTATTATTGAATATTTTATAAGGCTTACTGAATTTACTGCAAGAAATACATTATTCTAGTCAGACATATTAGGTCCGATTGATTTTTTGCTGCAATATTATTAAAAAGAGAAGTAATATTATTTTAAGCTTAGGTACTCCTATTGAGTATAACACTTCTAAGTCTTTTTTAGCCTACCATTAATCTAGGACCTTATTTGGACCCATTTTCCAATATTCTTATTTGTGATTTTAGCAAGTGGAGCAGTGTTTACATTTGGAAAAAGTCGCTTTGCAGATAATGTTCCGAGTCATTTCTTTATTCGCAATGATCCTGTTATTGATGTAGATTGTGGTGACGAACACACAGCAGTTGTTTGCCGTAAGTTGTAGAGAGAGAAAAAAACATTATTGTATAGGCCTATGTTATTAAATAAATAGTAATTATTTGCTTCTACAAGAGTTGAAAGTACGAGGTAATGTTTTTAATACCGTTTTGATATTGCTTGTAGTGTGCCATGTTTGATTGTAGTTTGGCAGTGTTATTGATTGTTATAGTGTAGAACCTCACTCATTCAAAATCCAAGAGAAAGTAAATTTTGTTAGAATTAAAGGAAGTTTGAATTATCAAGACTTTGAATTATAGAGGTTAGTGTACATAAAATTCGAATCACAGGGGTAAACCTTTATTTTAAGAATCCATGAAGTGTAATGTAACTAAAGATGTTGTAACAAATCAACAAAAACACTGGCAATAGTCTTGAACCTGGAGGAAAGACTACGCTTTACTTTCCCCTTAGTGCATGCGCAAATTGGTAGTCGTTCTCTGTATCTCCGCACTAGTTCCGTATATTGATGTAAAATTCCTAGGTTTTTATGAATCGGGATAAATAGTATTTTAGAATTTTAATGAAAAACCATCTCGGAGTAAGTTTGGGAAATGTACGCAAACTCATTTTTCAGAGTTGTTACAACACTAGAAAGTTATTAAAGGAAATTAGAATTGGGGCTTAGCACTTAGGTTAAAAGATTAGGAAATAAAAAAAAAATAAAAAATAGGTTTAACCTGAAAAATTTAGAACAACAATTTTTTAGGTGTGAACATACATAGTGAATTTCTCTTTATATCCTTATTTGACCATGAACATTATTAATTGAGCAGGGAAAACCTGGGTAAAAATAAATTGAACTTAGTTTCAACTCTTTAATTGAAAAAAATTTAAAAGAGTCTTTGTGAGATTATGAAGGCAAAAAGCTAGGTAGGGAGGTGTAGGTTAGGTTAGGACATCTTCATTATACTAGTCAAACTTCCTGTCATGCATTTTGATTTATTAGAGGATGATTCATAAACTTCATCTACTCTTTAAAAAAACACAAAACAAAAAACAACTTAAAGATCATTTATAAAACATTTTCTACTTTAGAGCCTTTTTATTAAATTTATTTTGTTACCTTTTGACATACACCACACATACTTAAATTATTATTATTCTAGTCTTACTACGAAAGTAGCAAGCACCATCCCCTCCCACATCTTTGTTGCTATTTTCCAGTAATGAAACTGAAGCTTTTGTTAAAGTACAGTAGACTCTTATAAATCCCAATCACGAAAATCCGAACCGTTAATCAAAAATATTTGATTATTTTTTAAAATAAATAATTGGTAGGCCTAAAACCCACGCGATTACTAAATAGCATAAGTTGCATGTATTTTGAACCTTCGGGCGCTCCTTGCTTCAACGAAATTGACATGGTTTATGATTCACAAGGCAATCGAAGTTTCCGCGCGGATGTGTTAGTTACATTAGTTGTACGTTCTTTTTTCAGTTTGCTGCAATAAATCTCTAGTATTAAATTTTTATACCTTACGTTTTATAAATAAATTTCCAACTAGTAGTGTTGTTTTCGCGTACTGTGTTTCTTTTGTTTATTTAAAGTGTTTGGAACAGTAATGTAGATTCTTTTTTGTTAAAACTGCTCAATACTGTTCACAAACTTAATTTTTTAATTTCTGTGTTTTACTTAATTGCGGTCCAGTACTGTATTATGTACATTTCAGTACAACAAGTTGATGTGCCAGAGTGTTAAAGTATCGTTGGTATCGGCACAGCGCGGCGGCGATAGTATGTACAGCTTTCCATCGCTCTTATCGGCCAACTCCGGGAAATCCGGATTTTTCTAAATCCGGATCGGCTAGCCTCCCCATTAGTCCGGATTCTTGAGAGTCTACTGTATTTGAAAGTTTTTATTATAAATAAAAGAAAACTACAGTAACTAATTAGGTTCTAGTTTAATTTTTTTTTAAATTTGTCTATGTATAATACACTTTAATGAAATGTTACCAATCCCTATAAAATATTTCAGCATATATTAACACAATAAATAGGTTGTTTCCAATATTTTATCTTAGTTTAAGGAAAAAAAAAACATTCAAAATCATTGAAAGAACTAAGAAAGACAATAGCAGTGCAAAATGTTGTAAATACCCAAAAATACTTGGACATACTTTTTACTTTTCTTTAGTTTTAAATCATAAATTTGTTGCTAATTTCAATTTAAGGCATCAAATAACTGTGTTTCAGTCCTTGTTTGCCCAACACATCATCAAATCATAAAAAAATGTATAAAACTCAAAAACTAAAAATATCCTTGTTTTGGTTATTTAAATGGCCATTGGGTAAATACCCAATTTACCTTCCCACTGGGTATTTACCCGGCCCACATCACTAGTTCTGTAGCCTTGTTTTTTGTATTAACTTCGAATTTCAGAGGCTGATGGGAGATTAAATTTGAATTTTAGAGGTTGACTTCAAATTATAGCAATGAAATTTGAATTGTAGAGGCACGTATAAAATTAAATTTGTATTTTAGAGGCTGTACGATGTTGAAAATACTTCGAATTAACGGAATATTTTGAGGTGAAGTGACAAAGGTACCAAATTATAAAGGTTTTCGAATTATTGAGGTTTTTCAATTATCGAGGTTCGAATTAGCGAGATTCTACTGTATTGTTCTAGGTTTAGTTTTGTGGTATTGATCTACATTTGATTGAAGTTTGACAGTGTACTGATATTTTTTAAAATTGTGTAGTTTGGTAGTGTTGCCTTGCATTTGTTTGTAGATTTGTGAAATTAATTGCAGTTTTTCAGTAATTTATTTGATTATTTGTAGTTTTATGATATTGTTTTCAGAGTGGTGAGTCTTATTAAACTATATTTTGGTAATATTTAGTTTAGTTTGGCAGTATTTATTGTAGTTTATTATTGGTATTGATTTTTATTTGATTGTAGGTTGTCAGTATTAATTATTTATTTGGTTGAAGGTTGGTGCTTTTGTTTCTCATTTGATTGTATTTTTTCTGTATAAACTTAATTTTTAGTTGACAGTATTGCCCTTTGTTTGATTTCAGTTATGAATTTTGTTCCTTACACAGCTAAAAGCATTGTATCTTACGTTTCTCAATTGTGTGGAAGCGTATTGGTTTCACCATTTGTCTTGTACTGTTAATGAATATAGGAACCTAAGTTATTGATTGTTTCTAATTGGTATTCTTGAACTATATTAATTGGCACCCTCTCCTTTGTAATTAGTGGCTTAATTGGTCTGGTTGTATAGGGTGAAAATGCTAACATTGTGTAACTTCTATAAAATTGACTTCATTATCTTTTCTCTAGATTATTTAGTTTCCTGGAAACAGGTAAAAGAATCTTTCGACCATATAATAATACAGTTCTTTAAACAAAATGCAATATATATATATATATATATATATATATATATATATGAGTGTTTTTGTATAATTTTAGTTCAGTATACTTTACTATTTTCTCGAGGATTGTCAATTTTAATTTAGTTGATTAGAGAAAAAAGGCAGTATTTTTAAAAACATTTAACAGCAAATCGATTGCGTTATGATTTGAGGAATAGTTTGTAGATGAAAATACCATCTTCGGAAAAAATGATTTTTATTGTGGAATTATTGAAACAAATGCGTTAAAAATTGGACTTTCTGGGTTTTTTGCTTATATTTTGTAAATCGTTGGACAAAAGCGTTTTAATTTCAATGGAAAAGTTGTAGTAAAGAAAAACCCTTTAAAATGAGACTTTGTAAAGTCTTGGTTGGTGCATTTTTGACTGAGGAAAATCCATGGAAAATTGATTTTTTGTTTTACATTCATAATTTTGACATTTTAAAAGTTAAAGCTTCGGAATTGTGTAAAATGACAGTTAATGGTATGTAGTTGTGAGGATTGGATATATTGATTGCATAATTACCGTTTAAACAATAAATTTAGATCGTTACCTTAAAAAATGCATATAAATTAATTGTGAAAGTCAATTAACATTTTTCAAACATATTCTGAAAGTAAAGAAGACGGGAACGTACTGCAATTTGCAAAATAATGATTTCGCGAAGCTAGTGTAGGCGCCTGGTGTCAAACGGCAACACGATTTTATTCGCTCGTTTTCTACCTCCTATCAATAGTCGAAATAGTTCATTTCAAAGCTAATAGATTGTAGTAAATGCCAGTAAAAGAATTACATTAGTCGCGTTAACACGTTCACTGCTAAGCAAATTTTGTATTACCTATGCTAGGAGCTGACCTTTTATTTTTTATATTTATAGCCTAAATGAGTAGAAATCACTTTATTTTTTATATTTGGATCTTGGCATTAAAAAAACGTACCTTGGAATTATTTGTTAAAATGTACGGTTTTTTAGTAAGTTATGTTGGAAATTTTCAAACAGCCGCCATTTTGAAACGCATAATTGGATTTAATCTCTTATTTTTCTTGAGATATATTATTGTTAGGTTAAATTTCATGCCAAGTTTGAACTCAATTAGTCAAACCGTTCTCTAGATATGAATTATTTTGTACAAAAAACAAAATGGCGGATATCTGGAAAACAAAGCTTTTTCGGGCCTATGTTTATATGAACTTTTTTCTTAATTTTTGTATGAGGAATCATATCCCAAAGTCCTGAAAAGTTTTTTTTTAAACCCTGTATTATACAGGCCAGGGGCAGTATTCCATGCTTTTTAATAGATGTACTCATGCTCTCGCAAATTTTCATTGTCAACATAGATGTAAGTCATAGATGTGCTTTTTAATAGATATAAATCATTTCACTGTCAACATTTCTTACCCACATTCTTTAATGGTTTAGCCAAGGTAAAACATAAAAATGCGTACTATATTATTTTAGTACTTTATTCTTATTATTATTTGAAAGCCTTTGTCAAAGTTTACAACATTGTCAAAGATGTATCAAAGTTTGATAAACGAATTAGAATCATGAAATTTATTTGTTGGAAAATCTTTGATTAAAGAGATTGTAATATCTTATTATCTTCATTAATTAATTTGAACATTGTTGCTCAAAGAACACTGAAGGTGACTTTTTTTCAAATAAATTTGATTAATAAACATATTTTATTTGTGATATCTCTCTATTATATAAAAAAGTTTTTCTACTTCTTCTCATAATTTATAAAGTAATAAGAATAGCTACTATCTAGCGAAACCACTGCCATGGGAACGGGCTTGGAAAAATTAGCGGGGAAAGAAACCCTATTGAGTCAGTAAGAAAAATAAAAATAAAAATCTCTGTGTTATATAAAAATGTTTTCTTCTCATAATTATAAAGTAATAAGAATACATTAAATACGTGTATTTCGCGTAGCGGTGACCATTGCATAACTTCCAGGTGCCGTGTATTGCGTAGTGGAGACATATTACATAACTTCCAGACGCCCAAATTCATGAAGTTGAAAAAATAAAGTTGAACGGAACCCCCCGGAGATCGCGAAGCGATCGGACTTAGGGTGAGGGTTGGCGAGCAGGGGGCAAAGCCCCCTAGTTATTCTTTAAAATAATTTCTTCTCACTATTAGAGCTCGAGGTTTATTATTAATACTTAGTTGACGGTCCAGTTCTAGTGTAAAAGAGTTACAAATAATCTAGCAAACAAATGGGAAATGTAAATTTTTGTAAATATGGGTTTACTGAATTTATGATCCCTTTCAAAGTTTCCAGGAATTGATTTTGAAAACTTGTTGCCAATACGATCCAAGTACTTGGAGCACAACAAGGCTTTGCAAATGACTAGTTTACATGACTCATGAATGTTTCATGTGGCTAGTATGCATAACTGATCAATAGTGGACTAGACAACAGTTATCTGTATGATCACCTGCTATAACGCAGCAATTTATCTGCCCTGTTCTTATTATTCAACGTTATGCACGTTAGAAACACAGCTAGAAAAAAAGAACACGATGCTTCCTCATGCAAGACCTTGTATTGAATGAAAGTTTCATTATAATAATGGATTCAAATTTTTAAACTCATGCTCATTCAACTTTAGTTAAATATTTCACCGGGGTTTTTGTAACATTTTATTTAATGAGGTAATTACTTAAACAGTTTTATTGCAAGGTAACAATATTTTCTGAAAATGTTAAATATGGTTTCAAGCCATTCACACTAGTACTTTTGTAGGGGTATAGTTATAGTATAAATCATAGGTTTTATACTCCTTCCAAGATGGAAGAACTTAAGAAACAATAATATATAATAATACATTAAAAAATAAACCAACGTTTTGAATTAAATTAATAATAAAATTAGCAATTGTTCTTATAAATAATTAATACTTTTGATGAACAATTAAAAATAATTCAAAGCATGGTTTGGTTGCAAATTTTGCTTTTGGCAAGTGCTAGGTTTTTATATTAGTAAAATCAGTTCACTTCTAGTTT